>JAJOOE010001882.1:0-23315 GCA_036250405.1 Solanum raphanifolium
TTTTGTTTGATGGAAGCGGGGGGGGGGGGGAGGGTTGTTTGGGGGTAGGAATAAAAATATATTTGAAAATTTTAATTTTTTTTAATAGGGAGGGTCGGGTACGGGATATGGGTAGGGTAAGAAAAAAACATTAAAGGATGAAGTAGAGTCTTGGAAAATATTTTCCTTAATTTTGGAAGGAAAGTCATTTTCCTTAAATTTGAGAAAAGTGAGTTGATTCGAAAAATAATTTCCAAATATGAAAAAAATGGAAAAAGTTTCTAGAAAATGTTTTCCTCCATACCAAACACACCCTAAATGCATAATTAAAAAACGGTTATGTGTCACATGTAAGCACTAAAAAATTTCAATACACAAAATATTTTCAATAAAATAAAAAAATAACTGTCCTTTCAAATTTAAAAATATGAAAATTGTACATAACTGATGCCGTGATTAAAAACTTTATAACTTATCCTATCCTTCTTCTACCATATCACTTCAAACTAGTGGTGGCAAATGGGCGGATTAGGTCAAATTTGAGCGGGTTAAAAATGGGTCAATATAAAATGGGTAATATTTCAACCCGCCCGTATTTGATATGTGTAAAAATGGATTGGGTAATAAATGGGTTGGGTAAAATACTAGTTTACCCATATTTACCCATATTTTTATTAGTAAATAGTAGTCTACTTAACAATTCAACATGGAGTAGGTATTTTAGTCATTTTTTTAGATGAAAAATGTTGGAAATGCTTTATTTAGTTATATTGCATCATAAAAGTAAAAAAAAAAATTCCTATGTCTTTTCAATATAAAATAAATTTATGTAATATCAAGGGGAAAATATTTTAAATTTCAAAGTAAATGAATATTTGCATTTTAGGACTAAAAAAATCAAAGTAGAAGACTTCATTCAAGATTCTTTCAATCTTTTTCAAGATTCTTCTTCAAGGTAAGTCCTTCTCCAAGAATTCCATTCTTTCCAACTCAAATTCCTCCATAAAATTATGAATCACTAATGAAAATCATAATTCTTGGCCATAGAGATTTCAAGAAACTAATTCAAAGAATCTAAAGAAAGGTTTTCTTGCGTGTTCTCCTTCAAGCTAGGGTTTCAAGGCTTCTAATCAAGTTCTTCTTCAAGATTCTTCAAGATACTTCAGGAACCTTGTACTTCCAGGTATGTAAGACTATCATAGTGTTGGACTAGTTCGTCCTCACTTCCTACATCTACTTTCAAATCAGTAAAAGAGAAATCTAGGATTCTATCCCTAGATTTGAGTATTCTTGAGATAAGTTGATTTTAAGTTCTTGATTTCTTGATACTTTTTGAAATTATATTCCTAATTATGGAATTGCTATATGTTATGCATTAAGATTCTTGAGTTGATTCGTTCATGTCTATATTTCAACATGAACCCTATGAATTGAGTATTCTTGAGTTCTTGCGTTCTTGAGTTCTGAGTACTGAGTTTTCATATTTCTATTAAGATCCCTGATTTGAGCCGTTCATGTCCATAATTCCTCATGAACCTATGAATTGAGTTATAAATTTTGAGAAGCTTTTTAAAACCAACACTTGAGTTTTAAACTGAGTTTTGAGGAAGTAAAGATAAGTTTTGAGAAAGAGTTTCTAAAACATGATTAGTATGACAGTCGAGTACACCCTCAATTTTTAAGCAGTATGGTATCTAGATATACCATCAATGTTCATGTAGAATTACTTCCCAAGTCATTAATGATCATATTATAATATGATTTTGAAATGTTTTTGAGAAAGAGTTTTCAAGAATGAGTATAAGGAGACTATGTATTCCCAAAGGCATCAATTTTTACATTGATGAAAGAGAAACTGAGATTTCTAAGTGAGTTATGAGTTCAAAATTTATTTCAAGAGTAGTTACCTCTTCCAAGAGGGTAGTTTAAACAATTATCTCAAACCAGAAGAAGAGTTATGTTTTTTTGAAACATATGAGCATGAGTATATATTATTGGAAGTAGTATTGAGCACCAATATGGGGAGAGTTCAAACAACTCACAACCCCCATAAACCATGTATGCCAACATGGATAAATGGTCAAACATTTTAGATGATTCCTTATTGCTTTGAAGCATAACTTAGTGGATCCACTTAGTTGAGGTGTTCTATACCCCGGTAAGGTATAGGATAGTTCTAGCAGCGTGGACGAGACGTTATATCATCACGTAGCTCATAGTGATGGTTGTCGGTTAGAGAATCTCCCAATAGAGTTAAAGTTTATTTTTATATATCACTTATTATGTTGAGTTCAGAGATGAGAAAGTATTTTGTAAAACTATAAATGATTTAACTCCTTTATTTCTTTACATTCAGTTTGAGTACATTGTTATCTATTGCAGTCCTTTCTTTCAGTTATTTGTTATTCAACTATATTACATACTTGTACATTCAATTTACTGATGTCACTTGACTTGCATCTTTTAATGATGCAGATACAAGTTCTTAGGATCCTCAACAAGAGTCTGTTGAAATCATTTCGTCAGCTTTTGAGTAAGACCTCTTTTCTTTGGGAGGACTCAAGTTTTATGAGTTGTTAATAGTAGTTCTCTTGAAGAGTCGTGCGTCTTGTCTCAACACTCATCTTTGTATAATATAGACTTCATAAATAGACAGTTTTAAAGAGCCTTTCAGTTTCAGATATTTTATTTAAAACTTATGTTTTATACTCAGATATTCAACGAAGTTTTGAGATTCAGTATGCTATTTTTAAACCATTCTTTCAATTTGATGTTTATGTATGCTTGAGTTAGTCTTCCGCTTGTAGTCAGTCAGGATGAGGGTTCACTTGGGGGCTAGCAATGGTTCTCAAGTGCTGGACACATCTAGGGTGTAGGCTCGGGTTGTGACAAACTTGGTATCAAAGCACATAGTTCAAGTGTCCTAGGATGTCTATGAAGCCGTGGTAGTAGGATCTCATTTGTGGTTGTGAGGGCCCAACTTCTATAAATGAGGGACTACAGACATTTAGGAAAAGTTTTCCTTCTTTCATGCTCTAAATCGTGCAATAAAACTATGTCATAAGGAACTTATTCTAACTCGTGTGTTTCTCATATCCATTCGACTACCCCTCATACTCAAGGTAGTTGAAAATCAAAGCCAGTTCCATATCGATGAGTTACTCTCAGTAAAAGTCTTGAGGAAGTCATGAGAATATACATGAGCTTGAGAGAAACCCGTGAGTGAGCTTAAGTGTAGAGATTTGAAAGAATGCATTCTTATTCATATGAATCGTACGTTCAAGGTAAAAGCGAGATGTATTCCCAAACTCTTTTCTCTAAACCTTGTTTCAGTTGAGACCTTTATAAGGAAGTGTGTTTCATAGCTTGGGTAGTATTTTCACTCGAAAAGATAGTTTGAGTTACGATATTATAAGTAATAGTAGTAGTGAAAGTGCCCAAAGTTAGGAGAATGCATGCAAAGGTTCAATAATCTAAGAAAGGGAGATAGTGATGAGGTAAGCTATGTTCTTGTAGTCATTCACCTAGTAAGTTTTAATGATGAGTTATCCTTTGTGAATATACTAAGGAATATTAATCTTGTAGAGTTCATGATAGAGGGTATAGTAAGAGTTACTAGTTAGGATGAGTTAGAATATACTTTAACTAGAAAGGAGTTAATGATGTGGTTTCATTATGTTAGTAACGACCAAATGTAGGTGTTGAATAGAAGAGCAGGAGTATCCATGAGGTGATATCTCTAAACTAGGATTATGATTGTTAGGGGAAATCCCATAATATTCAGAGGTTTATAGAACTAATTAGGTAATGACGTATAGTGAATGAGTAAATATTACTTAAGTTGTGAAAGGAAGTGTGATGGTAAATTGTAAGTATGAAGACTGAGAAGTAGAGATGGACTACTTGTCATGAGGTTTTAGTAGGTGAGTGTTTCCTAATTTTTATCTAGTAGTTGTAAGTTAGTATAGTAAGCGAGCAATCATATTGATATCTGGGATTAGTAATACACATTAAGCTTGAAGTTGAGATAAGTGTTGTGATCAAAAGAATGGCAACATGAGGGTGATGATGTTAGTTTGAGATCTGATCTAGTAGAATTGACATAGAGTACGTGAGGAATCAAGAGGTTAGTTACAATAAATGTGAGTGTGATACACTCAAATTACACCCCTATTAAAGAGTATAAGCGATCGTTGTCAACTAAAGAACCCAACTTATAGGTTGGGGTCGATCCCACGAGGAAAATGGTTTAGACTTAAACTTAACTTACGATTACTTCCTTTTAGTCAAACTATTTCCGAAAGAAGTAAATAAAGGGGGGGGGGGGTTTGTAAGCAAGTAACAGATTGTTGATTTATAGTAGCAAGTAAGCAATATTATTAGTTTGAGTAATCAATATGGAAGAGAAACTAGGGCATATGTGTTCCATATAAGCTCTTAACGCAGTAATCCTAATAATAATAATCCTTTCCTTGTGTTTTGCATGCAAAGTTGGTAAGTTGGGTATCCCTAAGTGATTGGTCCTCCAAATAGGGAATTTCACCTCGCACCTTGGTCTGGCTACGTGTGTATGCTTACTAACCCTTACCTTTACCCCAAATTAGACATCACATCAATGTATGACTTAGTTTTCACCCTCGCACCAATTGACATAAGACTATTAGATAGCATCCACTAAATCTCTGTTTTTAATTCTTTTCTCATTCATTACCTCTTTGGTCCATCAAGTAGGAACGAGGTGATTTCTAACGTTTGCAACCGTTAAAAAGACTTCTGAAAGAAAGAATTAACAATACATGCATTAACACTATTCAATAATTACTTAGTTATTATTCATACTTTGTTAATTACTTTTGGTTCCCACAACCCTAGTTGTGGATTTAGCTACTCATGCTTGAGAGTTCATAATTAATGAACTTACAATTAGAATAGATGAAACCCGAAGATCCTCAATTGAATTGCAAAGTGAAAATCTTATAAAACGAAATCCAAAAATCAAGTTGCTAAAGTTTGCAAGTTAATTCCCAAAACACAAAAACTAAGAGTTTTCAATAATGTCTAACCCATAAAAATGAGGTTTATAACTCCTATTTATAGAAAATAAGTCCTAAATAAAAAGGAAACAAAATAAGGAAATAAGTTGTCTGGAATGTTGCTTCAGTTGACTACTTGACCTACGGACCGTGGGTCGACCTATGGTTCGTAGGTCCCCTTCCGTGGCTCCATACTTAGGATTTTTCCATCAGGTACTGGAAGTTCAACTCTCTGAATTCATCGACGGATGTGCAGGACTGCCCGTGGGTTGACCTACGGTCCATCAGTTGCTTTGTAGTTCCACACTTAGTCGGAATTCCCTGATGCTCCATCTATGCCTGCCCAACGATGCTCCGTCAAAGGACCTAGGGTCCGTGGGTGGCTCCTTCCACATACTTTCAACTCTCATCTCCATCAATTGCATTCCAAGCTTATTTCCTGCAATTATTAGAACCAAAACAATAATTCTAACACAAAATGGCCTAAGACACACACAAACTCTAAGGTACCAATTTTCAAACAATGTAACTAGTGCCCTCACTTCAAAAGAAATCCTTTTTCACACACAATAGATATGAACTTCAAGTTTTAGGATTCATTCAACACTCACGCTCAGAAGTGACTTCAAGTAGAGTTAGTACTTAATACCATAGGCTTGCCTTTATTTTCACTGCTTAGACTCTCCAAACTAGTGGCTAGGATCACTATAGGACTTTCTTAGCTTGTAACGTAGGTTCAGGGTCAGGTATGGTACATTTGGGTACTTTTTAGTGACTTTCGCCCTCCTTGATATTACATTGGCTCTTTACCTCTTTCATCAACCTCCTCTTGACATCCTTTTGTTTTCCCTTGACTCTCTTCAACATAGATGTGACTTTTGACTTTATAGCTCATATTTTTCACCTTTCTTCTTTTTCTTTCATTTTATTTTTCTTTATTTCTTTCAGCCCTTTTGTTATTCATCTTTTTGCTTCTTTTGCGCAAAGTCACATATTTTTCTCTCTTCCACACAAAACTCTTTTCATACCCCTTTTTTGGTTTCCTTTTTCATAGCCACCCTCAACTTATTTATTTTGCATGAGTTGAGGTGCACAATATCCGATGTTGGACCAGGGATAAGATTAAGGTAACTTTTTGAATTAGCCACCCTCAACTTAGGCTTTTGGCCTAAGTCAAGGTGCACATGTCCAAGGAGGGACCGGGGCCAAGACAATTATTTTAGGCAAGGTGAATTTGGTGTATTGAAAGAAGTGGTCTATATTAGGCTCAAACATTTGGATCAAAGGGAACATTTATTTCTTTTGGTTGAATCATTTAGGCTTGAGTGGACTTATTTGAACAAGGGCCTATGATCATTTCCCAACTTCTAGCCTAGATTATCTTAGCAGGACCAACGGGGAAAGTTCTAGATTGGCACAAACTATATGAACATTCAAGCTTTTCTCACACACACTTGGCACATTGTTACATGATTAGATTATTAGATTACACAGTTCAAGTTTTAGCTTAAGTCATGAGATCAAACCGATTACTTATCATGTCATATTGAGATCCAACACATTCAACTCATCAAACCTATAGATCTAGCACATTTAAGAACTTTTGGACGGGTATCAATTTCATGCTCTTTATGTCATCATGCTTTCATTCTTCTACTTACTTATACACCTACATTCCTAAACATGTCGGTTCAACATAAAGTAAAATAGTCTTTTGGGGGAAAGAACACAAGCAAGAAAACCCCAAGAGAGGATTATGAATTGGGTTACTGAGACTTCACCCTATCACTTACAATCCATCTACCCCACCCCCAACAAAATAAGGTAAAATAGTCCTCAATGCATAAAAATCAAAAGTAAAACATAGGGTGAAGCAAACCTTTGGCGCATATACGCTGAAAACCTTTCAAGAAGAGGGTGGGTCCGGTTTCTTGGAGCCCGCTGGATCAACACTAGGAACGCTATCAGTAGTGCTCCTATCAACTATCCCAACACCCTCAGTAGTGCTCACACTGCCAGATGGGCCAACACCAATCTCCATGTCCTGCTATTGGCTCGTCTCCTCATCTAGTAACGATGCCATTGTGGCCTTCTCCAACTGCTAGCACTCATTCTTTCTTAATCTCTGAACCTCAACATCATTAGAAGTACGATCAGAGCGGTAGCACTTCCCAGCAACACGTTAAGAATCTGGTGGCGGTATAGCATCGCCAAATAAGGTTGTCATCACCACATCATCCTCCACCGTTGTCGGGGAAGACTTTAGCTCAGTCTCTGGGGGACTAGAAATGCAACAACATCAGCACGGAGGCTTGCTAATTCCTATTGGAAGGTGGTCACATCAATGGTTGGGGCTAGCGGCCTCTCTAAGACTCTCAGCTCAAAGTCATCCAGGCACTTATAAACGGCCTGAACCTTATGATCCATCATATGCGCCATCCTCGCCTCAGACTCCGCGATAGAGCGTAGTATCCATGACTTCACATGCTGAAGCAGAGTGGCCATCTATGCCTCTAGCTTCTAGACTAGGGCTAGGGGAATGGCGGTGGACCCTGAAGAAAGAGTGGCTCGGGATGAGCTAGGGGCCTGACTGGTGGCCGGAGATGGTGGAGCCTGAGTGTTTGCTATAGTGGCTAGAATGGTGGTGTCATCGACCTGCATCTTCTCAACATCGGTACCAAGATCATCACCCAGATGTGGTACCTCAACCTGTGGCTCTCTCCGCAGCGCAGCGAGCTTGGCATCATCTCGAATGAGGACAAATGTTTAAAGTCTTGGTCGCAGTAAGCAGCCAGTCACAATGACACACAGGGACATAAACATCTCTACATAGCTGGAAGATGAGGCACGGAAAGGGCAAGGTGGTGGTGGCTTTGAAGGACCTCTCATGAATCTCCGCAATCAGGATGCGGGCAAAGTCAACCTCCAAACCTGCTAGATAGCTACAACTCATCACAGCCCGATCCCATGTGACTACGTTGTCCACCTGAGTCAGGGACAGTCTATTTCGAACCAACAA
This sequence comes from Solanum raphanifolium, assembly GCA_036250405.1. Lineage (NCBI taxonomy): Eukaryota > Viridiplantae > Streptophyta > Magnoliopsida > Solanales > Solanaceae > Solanum > Solanum raphanifolium. The sequence goes on from JAJOOE010001882.1 coordinate 8,032, forward strand.
CCAGAAGTACTTTGCAGCGAATCTCAGTGTAGCCTTCTTGATACCCAGGCTAGGAGTTTGAACCCACTCAGTGCGCTCTCCATCCGTAGCAATATGTCGTGCCAGCCATCTCTCAAGGGATTCCATCTGCTCGGAGTTCCTCTGAAATGCCCCGTTTTGAATGATGCCCATCCTATAGTCGAACTCTACTGTATTTATGGGCAGCGTGTTGTCTGGGCCATAGATGAACCTACGAATGGTGACCTCTGATATATTGACTGTGAAACCTTGCACTAAGGTGATCTCGAGTGGAGGCTGAGCGGTGAACTTGGCCCATTTGGATATGGAATTTCTGACGGTGGCCGCATATGAAGCATAGAACTCCCAGACTATCTCCTCATTGTAGGTCCCTGGGCTTCGTGCCATCCACTCACATATGTGCCATCAGAAGAGCTCCTCGATGATTGGTACGGTGTGGAGGCTACCTCTGAGAACCTGACGCTCCTCAGTGACTAGTCTAGCCATCTTGTCGTGCTCATTCAACATGCGAGCATCGGTGTATATTTGGTATTAGCCCTCCACGCACCACCTGTTTGGCTCCGTAGCAATTGGTGCAGGCTCAGAACGGGGGGGCACTGGAATATCTCCTGTGCTATCATCCTTGGAATAAGAGGCAGTGCTGCCGCTAAAGCTGGAGTTGGACTACGACTCTAAGCCAGCCTATTATCCGATCGGCATGGCCCCCTCCTCAGACTGGGGGAAGTGACCTCGTCGGATTTCGTCTACTTGGTTGTGTTCCGAGTAGTGTAGGGAGTAGTAGGGGAGGTCCTAGTGGCCGGAGGAATGTACTCCTCGTCAGTATCTACATCGATCATACGTCGAGAAGGAGCTACAGATTTGTACTTGCCCTTTACGGCATAGGTTGGGGTTTGCTTGGGGGCCATGGTACCTGTGGAGGCTTTGTTAGTACCAAAACAAGGAAATAAAACACATGGAAGAATTTTTGAACAAGAATCGGACCCAAACAAAAATTTAAAAAAAATCTGGACAGTAGCTGACTTGTCGACCAACGGAAGGTACCCACGGTCCGTGGGTCCCCTCCGTAGGTCAGAGTAGCCAAAATTGGGTCTCAGATGTGGGAACTACAGATGTGCAGAATGGTCCATCGATGGAACGACGGGCTGTAGTCCACACCGTGGTTCGACACTTGTACAAAATTTTGTGTGCAACTGGCCCACGGACCCTGACTTACGGTCTGTGGGTTGGAGTCGTGGGTCAGTTATGTGCCAGGTTCCAGAATTTGACTCAACTTCAACTCATAATATTAACAATCCTACAATAAAACTCGATCTAATCATGTATTTCAACACAATATATGGTAGTTTATCATCCCTAGGGTTCCAACTACACCGAATTCAACTTTTTAACATATCAAACTACGAACCCTAAGTCAAAACATCCATTTAGACCCATTACTTCATTTATGTGGTTTTAACTTATAACACATTCACATTATATCATTCCAAGGGTGTTTCTAACTACAATTCAACATTTAACTAGAAGATTAACAACCCAAGGTCAAAATCCAACTTCGTGACTTCATGATTTAAACAATGAATAGTGAATTCAAAGTTAGGGTGAAATCGTTTACCTTACAAGTAATGAAGTGGGTGAGTGTGTTAGTGCAATGAACTCCTTGAACCTTTGCTAGCCTTTTGACACCGAACCCGGACTGTGGAATCGTTGGAGAAGAAGAATGGACTTGGGGACTGATTTGGGAGAGGAGAGGGGATTTATGGGATCTGGGTAATTGATATCGGAGTGATTAAGGAGATTTATGTGAGAATATGGGTATTTGGAGGGTTGAAAAATGGTTGGGAGGGAAATATGGAAGTGGGGGATGTTTTAAAATGAAGGGTTTTTATTAAAAGGGTCTCTGGGTCGGGTCGGCATAAACCCTAGGTTGGACCCATGAGACCCCATCGACGGTCCGTGGATCAACCTACAGACCGTAGGTTGGTCCATAGGTCACTCTGACACTTAGAAAATTTGGGAACTTACCTGAGATCTACAGACGCCATTCATGGTCCGTGGATTGACCAACAGACCGTCGATGGGGTCCGTAGACCACTTCACAGCTATTTTCTGTAGATTTTGCCTTTCGTCCCTGCACACGTAGCAACCATTAGGACTTTCGTTTTATATTTTCTGGACACTTTTTAGACACGGACCCTATTCTATATCTAGCCAACACTAATACAAAAATAAAACACTTATCAAAAGAGCTACAAAAATCAAAATAAAGGAATAAAACTCTCATATCGAAAAGAAAAACCTATAGTTGGCTAGATTGTACATCTTGGGTTGCCTCCCAAGCAACGCTTGATTTAACGTCGCGGCATGACGCAGACACCTTGATTACTCAGACTTTATCAAGATAATAGGCCTCGATAACTTCTTGCACACTCTCTGATTTAGCCATGTAGACCTTGATCCTCTGCCCGTTCACTTTGAACCTTGTTCTCGAGCTCGACCACTCCATGTGGAAATAATTGATTGACTTTGAATGGCCCAGTCCACTTGGACTTGAGCTTGCCAGGAAACTAGCACAACCTTGAATTGAATAAAAGCACCATATCACCCACAGAAAAATTCACGCTTTTCAATCTTTTGATCATGATACTTCTTCATCTTCTCCTTGTACAAGGCTAAACTTTCATATGCTTTTAGGCGAAACTCATCAAGCTCATTTATGTCATTCAATATTTGACTCGATACGGCACCCCAATCCAAATTCAACTTTTTTAGCGCCCACAATACCTTATGCTTTAGCTCTACCTACAAATGGCATGACTTCCCATATACAAGTTGGTAGGGGGACATACCTATGGGAGTCTTGAATGCGGTATAATAGGCCCATAGAGCATCATCAAGCCTTCTTGACCAATGTGTTCTGTTAGCATTCATAGTCTTTGCAAGGATTTGCTTTATCTCTCTGTTTGACACCTTAACTTGCCCACTAGACTGCGGATGGTAAGGAGTAGCTACATTGTGACGAACTCCATATTTCTCTAGCAACTCCTTGAACAACTTATTACAAAAGTGAGAACCTCTATCACTGATAATCGCCCTGGGTGTACCAAAATCTTGAGAAGATACTCTTTTTTACGAATGTGGTGACACTCTTTCCCTCATTGTTTGAAAGTGCAATTGCTTCCACCCATTTCGATACATAGTCAACCGCAACAAGAATATACTTCATCCCATGTGAACTTACAAATGGACCCATGAAGTCAAGGCCCCACACATCAAATAACTCAATCACCAATATCGGATTCATAGGTAGTTCTTGCTTCTTGGAAATTCCTCCTTCTCTTTGACAACGGTCACAAGACTTAGTGAAATCATGAGAATCTTGGTGGATGGTAGGCCAGTAATACCCACACTGCAAGATTTTATTACTAGTCTGAATACCACTATGGTGCCCACCAATAGACGATGAATGACACGCCTCTATTATACTCATCATATCAACCTCGAGCACATAGCGACGAATAATCCCATTAGCACAAATACGAAACAAGTAAGGCTCATCCCGAAAGAACTTCTTCATATCATGCATACAATTTTTCCTTTGGTGAAATGACAAATCTGATGGAACCAAATCGCTTGCCAAGTAGTTAGCAAAATCGGCGAACCAAGGTATAAGATCATAAGAAGCAACCAATACATATTCATCTGGGAATGCATCATTAATTTCATCCCCATCTCTTAACTTGAGCATTGCTTCCTCCTCTAATCTGGATAAATGGATGGCAACCTGATTTTCTGTCCCCTTTCTATCCTTCACCTCAAAATCGAACTCTTGCAGCAACAATACCCATCTAATCAACCTTGGTTTTGCATCCTTTTTAGCCATCAAATACCTCAATGCAGAATGGTCAGTATGCACTATGACCTTAGAACCAAGCAAGTAGGATCGAAAATTTTCAAATGTAAAACCACAGCAAGGAGTTCATGTTCAGTCACAGTATAGTTCTTTTGAGCCACATTCAGAGCTTTGCTGGCATAGTAAATCGGATGAAGAATCTTCTCTCACTTCTGTCCCAATACCACACCAAGTGCTACCCCACTCGCATCACACATTACTTCAAACGGTTTCCCCCAATCCGGTGAAATAATGATAGGTGCTGATACTAACCTTTCTTTCAACTCTCCAAATGCTCTCAGACAAGAATCATCAAAATCAAACTTACACTTCTTTTCAAGCAGTTTGCACAATGAGTGTGCAATTTTAGAGAAATCTTTGATAAACCTCCGGTACAAACCTGCATGCCCAAGAAAACTTCTAACACCTTTAATAGAGATAGGTGGTGAAAGCTTTTCAATTACTTCAACTTTGGCTCTATCAACCTCAATACCTTTCTCAGAAATCCGATGACCCAGAACTATACCCTTTTTCACCATGAAGTGGCACTTTTCCCAATTGAGCACCAGATTGCACTCTTCACATCGTTTTAGTACCTCGGCCAAATGCATCAAACAACCATCAAATGAGTCACCTACCATAGAGAAATCATCCATAAATACCTCAATCGTGTCTTCCACCATATCAGAAAATATCGATATCATACATGTTTGGAAAGTCGCTGGAGCATTACACAACCCAAATGGCATCCTTTTGAAGCCGAAAGTCCCATAAGGACAAGTGAATGTGGTTTTCTCTTGATCTTCCGGAGCTATTGAGATTTGATTGTACCCCGAATACCCATCTAGAAAATAATACCAACCCTTACTAGTGAGACGATTCAGCATCTGATCCATGAACGGCATTGGGAAGTGTTCTTTTTCTATCCATGCATTAAGCTTATGGTAGTCCATGCAGACTCTCCAACTAGTCACCGGCCTCATCAAAACAATCTCATTTTTCGCATTAGGAACCATAGTCATCCCACATTTCTTACGTACACATTGAACAGGATAGACCCAACTACTATCAACAATGGGATATATGACTCCAGCATCTAACCATTTAATGATCTCCTTTTTCACTACCTCTTGCATAGGTGGATTAAGACTCCTTTGGGGCTCAATACTTGGCTTGTTGTCCGGCATGAGTTGCATTTTATGAGAACAAATACCCGGAGGAATCCCAATAATGTCCGCAATAGTCCACCCAATAGCCCGCTTGAACCTCTTCAGCACAGAAACCAAAGCCTCTACTTGTTTCCCACTCAAATCAACAACAATGATTACTAGTAAAGTGCCATCTTTCCCCAAGAATACATACCTCAAATGCGATGGTAGATCCTTGAGCTCTAATTTTGGAGGCTCTTATAGACAGTTTTGCAAGTGGGGAGTCGCAATTCTTCATATCTAACTCCAATTTGTTTGGTTTGGAACGGAATTCGAACATATCAAGTGCGACAACTAATTCATCATAGTCTTCAATACCATCACCATAAAAATTCATAATAACCGCTACCAGTGCATCAACACCCAACCTCTCTTCAATAGACACTTCAGAACCTCGCTCCATAATATGATTCACCACTGATACTGACTTAAGATCACTTTCATGCTTCATGGATCTACATATATTAAAAGTTACCTCCTCATTATTCAGTCGAAACTTCATCTGCCCTCTCTCCATATCGACTAAGGCACGCCCAGTACCAAGGAATGGTCTCCATAAGATGACGGGAATCTCAAAATCAACCTTACAATCAAGTATCACAAAATCCGCTGGAAAAATGAACGACTCCACTTTCACAAGGACATGTTGGAGAACACCAATGGGCTTCTTCACAATTCTATCAGCCATGAGTAAACGCATCACAGTCGGTTTTGGAGCCCCAAAACCCAACTTCTTGTAGATCGACAACGGCATCAGATTAATGTGGTCACCCAAATCATACAACGCCTTTTCAAAATTAAACATCCCAATGGTACAAGGAATAGTGAACGCTCGAGGATCCTCATTCTTCTGCACAAGTACACTAGTAGTAATAACACTACAATTTTGTAACCTTTCATCATCCTCAAAACTGACAGTCCTCTTTTTGGTCACCAAATCCTTCATAAATTTTGCATACCCAGGCATTTGCTCCAAAACTGCTATCAACGGAACATTAATGGAAAGCTGTTTCAAAAAAGTTATGAACCTGCGGAATTTTCCTTCTTCGATCCTTTTCACCAATATCTGTAGGAATGGAGGTGGAGGTCTAGACATTGGGACAACTTTTTGGGTCACTTCCGTCTCCTTTTCTGTAGCATTTTTTTTACTCTCTAGTAACCTCAATCTCATCTGCATCTTTTTCTACCACAATCTCAACCTCAGACGGCACATGGGGATCAATGGTCTATTTACCTCCTCGAGTAGTGACTGCCATACAATGCCCATCATTCTTCGAATTCTAGATGGTGTTGCTAGGAAGTGTGTTAGGCTGACGTGGGTTCACAGAAGTGGACAATTGACTAAACTGCTTCTCAAGTTTCTTGATCGACAATGCATGGACATCAATTTTTTGACCGATTCCAGACAAGTCATTTCGCATCTCTTTCACATTCTCATCAGTTTCATCAAAGCTCTTTATCATCTTTTTCATCATATCCTCAATGCATGACATACTATTACCAGCCTCTCTATTACCAGATTCTCTACTAGGTGGAACATAGGGCCCAACTCTCTCATTCATGTTGACATAGTTGTTCCAGTTGTAGTTGTTATCATGATTGTAGATCCCATCCCAAACATAGTTACCCTCTCAATTTTAGTTTTCATAGTTCCGACCTTGGTTTTCTTGACCTTGGCACCAATTATCCGAGTTGGAACCTTGGGCTTTGGTTCAGAAACCCCCCTTCTGATCATTTACCATGTACGCATCCTCCTCATAGTAACACTCCTCATCTGGTTGGTGGGTTAAACTTAGTCAGATAGTTCACAACATTCACTTTTTTCTACACTACCACTCACGTGTTTTAATACCAAACCCAATTATGTTCTCATTTGGGCCATCTCTTCGTGAATGTCATCATTAGTTTTGTTGGGCGCAGTTTGGATAATTAACGTGGTTTTACCAGTATTTGCCTTTCTAGTGCTCCAGGCTTTGTTGTTTTGAGAAATCCTCTCAAGCTTCTCAGCGATCTCCTCAAAAGTTCACTCACAATACTATCCTCCAGCAATAGTGTCCTGCACAGCTCTGCCATTGTCATCCTATCCTCTATATAAATACTCTTTAACCTATCCCAAGAACTTCTTATCGATTATCCAGGCAATGTCGTGAAGTTATTCAATTTATCTTTATGATTTAACTTCTTGGATAACAAAAAGTATCTTGTTGTGAACACCTTGTGCATTTGGTCTCATGTATAGATCGAATTGTATGGTAATTCAGAAAACCACATAGCAGCATCTTCAGTTAGTGACAATGGGAAGCCTTTCAAACCAATGACATCCATATCTAACTCTGGTCGTCCGACACAAAATTTTCAAAAACTGGACAATTTCGTCATGTGAGTGTATGGATCTTTCGAAGCCAACCAAGCAAACAATCCTCTCGCTGTGAGCATCTGTATCAGATTGCTGGTTACCACAAAACTATGACCTGGAGGGAGAGGAGGAAGAAAAATATGCCCATCTGATGTAGTCGCATCATAATCAGCCTTGTAATGCTCACGAAACCTCGGTGCTGGCAGATTCTAAACCCTCTCTGCATTTCTGAGTAAATTACCATCCTGAACTTGAGCACTCACATTAACAACTCCAGGAGGCTGCAACTCATCTCCGTCACCTAGATTCTCTCCTATTGGATTGATTTGGACCCCTTAATTATTCATTTTTCTCAATTTTTTTCTCAACTCTGGATCGTATGGGGTCAATGGTTTGCCTCGACTCTGTGTACTTGGCATACACTAGAGTAAAAATCTGTTTAAAATAAAAACAAAAGAAAGCATAAAATTAGGAAATACTTGACTAAAGTTTAATAATGTAGTTAAACTTAATCTAAAAGCCAAATTCCCCGGTAGCGGTGCCAAAATTTGATACGCTCAAATTACACCCCTATTAAAGACTTGTATGTTGGGGTTGATCCCACGAGGAAAATGGTTTAGACTTAAACTTAACTTACGATTACTTCCTTTTAGTCACACTATTTTCGAAAGAAGTAAATAAAGGGGGGGGGGGTTGTAAGCAAGTAACATATTGTTGATTTATAGTAACAAGTAAGCATGACTATCAGTTTAAGTTATCAATATGGAAGATAAAATGGGGCATATATGTTTCCCATAAGCTCTTAACGCAGTAATCCTAATAATAGTAATCTTTTCCTAGTGTTTTGCATGCAAAGTTGGTAAGTTGGGTATCCCTAAGTGATTGGTCCTCCAAATAGGGAATTTTACCTTGTACCTTGTTATATGTGTATGCTTTACTAACCCTTACATTTACCCCAGATTAGACATCACATCAATGTATGGCTTAGTTTTCACCGTCGCACCAATTGACATTAGACTATTAGATAGCATCCACTAAATCTCTGTTTTTAATTCTTTTCTCATTCACTACCTCCTTGGTCTGGCAAGTAGGAATGAGGCGAGTTATAACGTTTGCAACCGTTAAAATGACTTCTAAACGAAAGAATTAACAATAAATGCATTAAAACTATTCAAGAATTACTTAGTTATTATTCATACTTTGTTAATTTATCATTGCTCCCACAACCCTAGTTGTGGATTTAGCAACTCATGCTTGAGAGTTCACAATTCATGTTTAAGAAGAAAGAATTCATGAACTTACAATTAGAGTAGATGAAACCCGAAGATCCTCAATTGAATTGCAAAGTGAAAATCTTATAAAACGAAATACGGAAATCAAGTTGCTAAAGTTTACAAGTTAATTCCCAAAACACAAAAACTAAGAGTTTTCAATAATGTCTAACCCCCAAAAATGAGGTTTATAATTCCTATTTATAGAAAATAAGTCCTAAATAAAAGGGAAACAAAATAAGAAAATAAGTTGTCTGGAACGCGACTTCAGTTGACGACTCGACCTACGGACTGTCGGTCGACCTACGGTCCGTAGGTCCCCTTCCATGGCTCCATAATTATGATTTTTCCATTAGGTACTGGAACTTCAACTCTCTGAATCCATCGACAGATGTGCAAGACTGCCCGTGGGTCGACCTTCGGTCTGTTAGTTGCTCTGTGGTTCCACACTTAATAAGAATTCCTTGATGCTCCATCAACGCCTGCCCAACGACAGTCCGTCAAAGGACCTATGATCTGTAGATCACTCTGTGGGTGGCTCCTCCTGCATACTTTCAGCTGTCATCTCCATCAACTGCATTCCAAGCTTATTTCTTACAATTATTAGACACAAAACATTAATTCTAACACAAAATTGCCTAAGACACACACAAACTCTAAGTGAAACGTATTAAAAATATCATAAATTCACGGTATATTAGAGTGGTACAAGTATGAGATTATAACTTTTAGATAAGAGTAGTTAAATGTGGCTAAGTCATTAGAGTAACAAGAGCATTAAGAGGTGTACCCGAGATCGTATATAGTTAGACGAGGTTCTAATTAAGTTTATGACTTTCAATATGTGCCTAGGTAGTATATTTGAGTTATCAATGTGGAGTAGGCTGATGTAAGAATTAATTATTACCCTTAAGAGTTTGGTAGAAAGGATTTTATATAGTTAGTGACGAGCCTCTTAAATATAGTTCGAAGTTTCCTCCAGTTAGGTTGATATGAACCTAGAAGGGTGTTATTAGTAGGCTAAGAAGGAGAAGGAGGATTAGTAACAGGTAGATTAAGTGTCCTTATAAGCCAATGAGAAAAGGTTAAGAGAATAATCTTAGAAAGAGATCTTAGAACGAGTCTTAGTACCTGCATATAGACAGTTCAGTAGCCATGAGACAAGCCTTTCCCGAGTATTAGAGTAAAGCAAATGTAGACTAGTTTAGAGATGATGGAATAGATCCATAGCTTTAAAGTAGCAGCTTCAGACATAAGGTGGAGATGATAAGATGAGAAGCCAAGTTAAGTGTTGAGGATGAGATTGTGATGTCTTCGGAATGAGTTTTAGGGTTACATCAATCCATTCATAATCTTGTGTATTCCTCAAGAACAGTTATTACCACATCTTGTTCATACTCCTAATATCATAATTGTGTCCATGACCTATGCTCAAACACTTCTTAGAGATTCACATATATGCTCAGTTTCAAAAATGAGAGGCAAAGACTTTAGCCCATTAACCTCAAGTTTAATCCATAAAGTTATGGATATTAGCCTCATGATATGAACCTATTCATATCTCATAGTATGTTCAGTCTAACAAGTTCATGATTTACTCTTAATGGCTAGCAACATAATGTTATGTCATACATATTCTGATATCATAATTCTCGAATTAATCGTGCTTATGATATTTCGCCCTAAAGTCCTTTCAATAATCCTTATTTGTTTTGGAGAGTTGTGTTGTTGATAGTAGTTGTGTGATGATGGAGGAGAGGATTGTTATTTCTTATTGTGATAGTGATAGTGTGTTTATTCCATCTAAGGTTATGAATGTGGAGGAAGAAAGAGATAGAGTTTTACAATGAGTACTAAGTCAACTTCCTGGTGATAATGCATGAAAGTTATGTTGGTAGAAGTGGCAAGAGAATGAGAATTTCTTATAAGAAGTGGTTAGTAGGAGTGCATGGAGTGGTTTTAGTACTAGGATTGAATGTGGTGTTGGTAACATGTGGACAATGTGTGATACATTAGATGTTTCGTGATATGAGCTCAAGGTTAGCTAAATGTAGCGGTAAGGAGTAGTGTTCTTGGGATGAGATTTCCTACAGAGGTATAGAACCCGAATCTTATGATTTAAATCAAAATAATCACCCTATGTTAAGTACTTTATGATTCTGAGTTAGACTTGAATATAGTAAGAGTAACCCCTTTCCATTCTCAGACCAGCCGTCATTCGAGGACGAATGATCGCAAGGGGGAGATATTGTAACACCCCAAAAATTTCGTAAGACTCAAACCATTCTTTATTTACTTGTAGGGTCATATCGGGTGATTCTTAAATTACCCATATGTGTAAAGGTAAATTCTTTAGTGTGAGAATGATTTTGGATATCAATTAAGGTCACTAGAAACTCCTAGCACAAAGTAGAGTTGAAAGTTTCCTTATCATTTAAGTTTTGATGTAAGATTCTCTTCGAGTTAGCTTCAAACGACCATATCTCTTAAAATATAAAGAGTTACATGGCCCATAACCTATAAAATTAAAGGTATTTGAATCTTCTTTTCAATGCCACAAATTTTGCGTTAATCCAATTTCCGAGTAAAACGTTATTACCATTTTAGTAACCTAATACAGTGCAGTGATGAATTAGCCAATGCGAAAATATTAAAAAGAGTCGTTTTTATCTTTTACCTCTAAGAAAACCCTAAACTAATTTTTTGACTAATTAAATTCCTTCATACAATCATGAATCGCTAATGAAAATCATAATTCTTGACCATAGAGATTTCATGAAACTAATTCAACGAATCTCAAGAAAGGTTTTCTTGATTATTCTCATTTAAGCTAGGGTTTCAAGACTTCTAATCAAGTTCTTCTTCAAGAAAGTTGTTCTTCCAGGTGTGCAAGGTCATCAATGTTTAAGCAGTATGGTATCAAGATATACCATCAATGTTCATGCAGTATGACGTCTAGAGTCATCAATGATCATATTATAATATGATTTTGAAATATTTTTGAGAAAGAGTTTTCAAATATGAGTATAAGGGGACTATGTATCCCCAGAGGCATCAATTTTTACATTGATAACAGAGAAATTGAGATTTATAAATGAGTTATGAGTTCAAAAGTTATTTCAAGAGTAATTACCTCTTTTAAGAGGGTAGTTTAAGAAATTATCTCATACTAGAGGAAGAGTTATATTTTTTTAAGCATATGAGCATGAGTATATATTATTGGGAGTAGTATTGAGCATCGATATGGGGGAGAGTTCAAACAACTCACAACCCCCATAAACCATGTATGCCAACATGGGTAACGGGTCATACTTTTTAGATGATTCTTTATTGCTTGTAGCATAGCTTAGTAGATTCACTTAGTTGAGGTGTTCTATACCCCGGAAAGGTATAGGATAGTTCTGGCAGCGTGGGCGAGACGTTGTATCATCACGTATCTCATAGTGATGGTTTTCGATTAGAGAATATCCCAATAGAGTTAAAGTATATTTTTATATATCACTTATTATGTTGAGTTCAGAGATGAGAAAGTATTTTGTAAAGATTTAAATGATTTAACTTCTTTATTTCTTTACATTCAATTTGAGTACATTGTTATCTATTGCAGTCTTTTCGTTCAATTATTTGTTATTCAATTCTATTACATACTCGTACATTTAATGTACTGATGTCACTCGACCTGCATCTTTTCATGATGCAGATACAGGTTCTTAGGATCCTCAACAAGAGTCCGTTGAGTTCATTTCGTCAGCTTTTGAGTAAGACCTCCTTGCTTTCGGAGGACTCCAGTTTTATGAGTTGTTAATAGTAGCTCTCTTGCAGAGTTGTGTGTCTTATCCCAACACTCATCTTTGTATAGTAGAGGTTTCATAGATAGACATTTTTAGAGTCTTTCAATTTCAGATATTTTATTTAAAACTTATGTTTTATACTCAGTATATTCAACGAAGTTTTGAGATTCAGTAAGTTGTTTTTAAACGTTTTTTTCAATTTGATGCTTATGTATGCTTGAGTTAGTCTTCCGCTTGTAGTCAGCCATGATGAGGGTTCGCTTGGGGGCCAACAATGGTTCTCAAGTGACGGCCACGTCCAGGGTGTAGGCTCGGGTCGTGACATTATCATAGGCATGTTATTGAATTTTAAAATTGTCTTTCATTTTTTCTAAAAGGCATATATCAATTATTTGATATTTAATTAAAGATATATATAATTTTATATAATATTTTAGTATTATATAATTCTTAAAGCTTAATGATATTTTTATAAAGTTATTTTCAAATAAAAGGGTAATGTTAGTCATTTTTATAACCGTAGAGGTATATGTGAGCAATTTTTATAACTTTAGGGTATATGTGAGTCAATTTTCTAATCGTAGAAGTATATGTGAGCTATTTTTATAATGTTAGAGTATATGTGAGTCACTTTTGTAACGATGATATATTAGGTTTGAATGATAAGTTGATTGGATATAACAGAGCTTTTTCTCTAAAGTTAGTAACACATCAAACTTTTTTCACCTACTTTAATGAAATGAATAATGATTTAATTCACATGAAAGAAATTCTATCAATCTAAGTTCAAATAAAATATGATACTAATAAAGCTAAAAGCAAAATAAAAAATAAACTCGATTTCAAAAATATATAGTATAAGACAAAATATACTCTTCGTGTCATGCCGCTATAAATTATTCAAAGAATTTTATCTATAAAATTGAAGATTCGTAAAAATGAGTAGTCAAAAGATCAAACTGCATATCTCTGGCAATCTTCACATAAACACTTGGCTCATTATTATTACGCATGGTATACAATTTTATAATATATTCAATAAGAACTTTAACAATATCTCAAAAAAATAATCCAAAAAATTCACACATCAAACCAATAACCATCCTGCAAAAGCAATAAACATAGAATCATTAAAAATGATAAATCAAAAGTGGAAGACAATCAACAAAAACTAATAGTTAGAAATAATTATTGATGAAAGATTTTGGTGGTATATATAATGCATACATAAATCTCATTGATAGTGTTAATATCTAAGAAGAAGATAAACTCAAACGCATCAATAATCAGTAATAACTAAATATTGAATTGATTATAGACTTTGTCAACAACTACAAAGTCAATTCAAAGAAGAAGGAGAAAAGATAATTAGTCAAAATAATTTATTGATAGATAAAGATTGAGAAAGAATAATTTAATCCACACTTTTAAATAATTGTTCTCTAATTAGGTGGTTTTATCTATATACAACATTTAGATTTTGAAGTTAATTGTCCTATCCAAATATTTTTGAATAATCAATTATTATTATTTAAAAAAAAAGAGAAGTGGGCAGAAAATAGGCACACTTAAAAAAAGCCATCATTGATGTTTTCATTCCGTTACAAATTTACAAAGAAATTTCAAATTGCCATTTTTCAGTTTTTTATATTTTAAATATTTAAATTAAAATTTCTATTTATTTTAGTTATATTTTTAGATCATTATTTTAAAATTTTCAAGTAGTTTTTCCTTTCCTATTACGACATAGGCTAATTAATGTACATAATAGTCAACAAATACGCAACTTTAATAGTTCATAATCAAGTTCACTCCATATACACAACAACTAATTAATACTACTACAACAAATGCTAACTAATTTACACAGTAGGCAACAACTAACAAATACACAATATGTTAATAGTTAATGACATAAATTTTGCTGTGAGCAAAAGCCAAAGAACAATTCCTTGTCATAGGTCAAAGGCTAAGGCAATAACTAACTAATACAATTATATTATACAACAACTAAGGTATGGAATAGATTATTTTCATAAGTAATAAAATTTCAATTATTCATTTAATCTATGAACAGGACCCTTGAATCGAAAATGGAATTGAATACCTAAAGTTTTAGAACAAATAGATCTGAAATCGAACTAAAGAACTAAAATGTAATCATAAACGTAACCATTTTAAAGTTGTAAATTTCAAACATGCTTGAAAGTGTATTATATTAAAACACATCTTAGAGATCTTAATGTTATCATATAAAGAGTAATAAATAATATACACCACAATGTAAAATTCTCTTTACACAATCAAGTCATGTTTAACAGCAATTGTCGGTTACAATCATTCAAATTTTTGAATTTTTACTATATCTTTTTCTCTTTCTTTTTAACCCTCAGTCGTCACCTCCCTCCGTAATTTTGTGCCCTTTCGACTTTGAGACCTATTTTTATTATTTAGTACTGTAAATGAATAATAAAATTAGTTATTCAACGTAAAAAATTGTTTATTGTGCTAAACTTTCTTCTATATACTCCCTTCGTTTCAAAACATTCGTCCCAATTTTTTTCAAACATATATGTTGGGTTTTAAAGGTGTGAATAGGAAATGAAGGGTTGTGACTCTCCTGAAGGGTTGTGACTTTGCCGAAGGGTTGTGACCTTTATGAAATGTTGTGTCTTTTCTAAAGGGTTGTGACCGTTTGAAAGGTTGTGTCTTTTCCAAAGGGTTATGACCTTGAAAGGTTGTCTTTTTTCC
>JAJOOE010001883.1:0-20949 GCA_036250405.1 Solanum raphanifolium
ATTAACAAGAAAAGAATTATCAACATAGATTTAGTGTGATACTATCTAATAGGCTAGTGTCGATTGGTGCGAAGTAATAACTAAGCCAAACATCGATTATGATGTCTAATATGAGGTAAAGGTAAGGGTTAGTAAATTATACACCCGTAGCCGGACCAAGGTGCGGGGTGAAATTCTCTAGATGCCGGACCAAGGATTTAGAGATACCTAACTTACCACTTTGCATGTAATAAACTAGAAAATGATTGCTATTACTAGGATTACTGCGTTATGAGATTATGGGGAACACGTGTACCCTAGTTATTTCTCCTATCTTGATAACAACCAAAGTTGAATTTAATTATTGATTACAACATTAAGTCTTACTATTTGTTTTACACAAGCACAACCCCCCTTTTTATTACCTGTTTCTGGAAATAATTTGACTAATTGAATATAATTGTTGGTTAAAAGTAAAGTCTAAACCATTTTCCTCGTGGGATCGATCCCAACCTACAAGTTGGGTCTTTACTTGATAACGATCGCTTATGCTTCTGAAAGGAGGTGTAATTTGAGCGTATCAGGTGCAAAGTGGATGTTCTCTAATCCCACCCACGGTCAACCAGTACAGTCTGTGGTTGGACCTATGGACCTTAGGTTTGACCCTAGGTGAGGGTCAGTAGTTATTTAGAGGAAAATAGTTGGTAGGTCAAATATTTTAGCTCAAATTTAATTAGGTGGCCCATGACCTATCAAATAAAAGATAATTGAATCCTCTTTCCAAAGCCACCAAGTTTTCTGAAATCCCATCTCGGAGTTAAATTTTATGCTCGTTTTAGTGAAACCCTGTCAGGCAAACCATGAACCCTGACCACGGACGATGGTTGGTATTCCAAATGACGGTTTCTAGGTCCTTCCATGGATGGCCTTAGTCAAGTTTTAAGTTAGGGTAATTTAGGTCTTTTTCCTATGTGTTGGGGTCATTAAACTACCTTATTTAATGTCTAAACTACGTCTTTTTACTCAGTTTATGCCTAAGAACTTAGTCGAACTTACCCTGAACCCTCATTCTCCAAAAATCATCAAAACTTGGAGAAAAAACAAGAGGAAAAGTCGACCAAACCTTCCAAGAACAAGCAACGGTGTTCTTCAAGGTTCAGCTCCGAAATCCTAAAACCTTGGATAATTGTTGTAATTTAGTTGTTGTAGTATCCTAAACCGAATTAGCTTGTCTCTTGAAAAGTTTTCTTAGTTCCTTGAATGAAACTCAGAACCCTAGTTGTATAAATTCTTTTTGTTCATGAATTATACTTGCTAGGTCAGTTAAACAGATAAACATGCCTCGTATTTGGAATGTTACATTGCCAGTACCCAAATAGTGCATTCTCAGATTTGCATGTCAGAATATTGAGCAATTCAGTATAAAAAAATATACGTCAGTTTAGGACACATGCGCATAGCGGCCAAGCGTGGCTAAAAGTCAACCAAAAAAAGAGCCCAAACTCTTTTTTTTAGTTCCACTGAGAAAGTCTTTCCTTATAAAAGACGCCACTCTATGAGGGAAGATGCAGATAAAAGGCCAATAGCCTGATCTCAGCTTCTACGACATAAGCTTTAGATCTATCAACAAATAATAAATATTTCATAAGAAAAGAATAATTTGGAGTTTCAATATCAAAGAAAGGTATAGGTTTAATTTTTCACAGTCATTTCAATCTTTTTCTTACAATTCTAGGAAAGAAAAACCCCAAAAAATCCATCAATAACTGAAGAACTCCATTACACAGATGATATGACAGGACTAAGGCAGTAATCTCGACAAAGATTAGGATGATCTTTGATGAATAAAAGAAGAATTGGCTATGTTGTACCAAATACATATTTAGTTGGGAGTAGAATTAGCACCGAGTTGGATTAGGGTTCAGCGTACCCTCATTGTCCCAGAACTACGTGCCCTCGTATGATTATAAGTCCCTTATGTGGGCATCAGATTTAGTGATCACGCCAGTCATGACTTTATACCCTTAGCAAGGCATATTGGGTCCTCTCGATGGGGCGTATACATCGGACTCCACGGTTAGCTCACATGGTTTTATGTCAGTTAATATTAGCTCCCACTGTCAAACTCTAGTGCATTTGACCAGGTTTTTGGTATATACTTCAACATTCATTTCCAACATGTTATTTTCATGATTAGTACTTGGTCATTGTATTTAGCTCAACTTTTCATTTATTTTTCAGTATGTACATTCTTGTTCAAATTATGTCATTGCTCAGTTATTCCTTGTTTAGCTTATATATTTTGTTCAGCTATTATCTATATCCTGCATCCTAAGTACATTCCAAATATTGTCACATACTCTGTGCTACATCATTTCATGATGTAGGTTCAAGTGCTCAACATCCAGATCATGCTTAGATCAATTCTCGATCTGTATTTAGCAACTTCTGTGGTGAGTCCTCATACTTCGAGTACAACAAACATGTGTTTCATTTTAAGTCTTTTATTTAGTTTTAATTCTTGTTAGAGTTAGTTGGGGCATGTGCCAACAAGTCTAATTAGTTAGAGGCTTTTCAGACATAGTAATAGAATCAGCTTGACTTGTTAAGTTTATCTGTCAGTAATATTGAACTCTTATTAAGTTTTGATATATTCAGATTAGTTGGGTATTCCCCACTTTCAGTCATCTATTGTTTTAGCTTCCGCATAGTATATGTTTTACTCAGTTATGCTATAGTATGCTTATGATATGCCAGACACAGAGTTAGCTTGGGGTCACGCATGATCCTAGGTCGCGTGTTACGTCAAGGGGGTAGCCTCGAGGCATGACAAAAATAGCTTGTAGATCATCGGGAAACACTTCTGGAAACTCATTAACAATGGGGACCGATTCAAAAGCATGGGTTTCAGATTCCATATCCCTAACCTAAACGAGATTGTATATGCATCCCTTAGAGATCATCTTTGTAGCTTTAAAACAAGAAACAAACTGAATCTTAGGCATAGAATTTCCCCTTTCCATTCTAGGATGAGTTCATTTGGAAATTGGAACTTGACTACACGGGTTCTACAATCAAAAGAAGAATAGCATGAATGCAGTCAATCCATATCAAAAATAACATCAAAATCTAACATATCAAGCTCTACAACATCAACATGAGTGACTCTATGGGACAAGGAGAAGGGGCAGTTTCTATTGACCCTCTTAGACACAATAAAATCACCAACAAGAGTAGAGACCGAAAAAGATTCTATCAACACATCCGCAAGAATATCAAACCTCATAGCCACATATGGCGTCAAAAAATACAAGGTACAACTAGGGTTAAGATTGCATAAACATCGAGTTGGAAGACTTTTAACATACCGGTAACAACATCATGAGAACCCTCTTCCTTACGATGAGTCTGATGTGCGTCGAATCAGTTTTGCTTCTGAACACCACTAGAACCTTAAGAAGGGTAAGATTGGACTCGCTGATGATTATCTCCATCATTCTTAGCAACCGGGCGACAATCCCCTATATTGTTATTCGTCTTGCTACAACCAAAACATGCATTAGAAAAAGATAGACATTTACCCCAATGCTTTCTCCCACACTTAGAGCCACTAGACAATGAAGATCCACCCCGATTTCCTTTCTGAAGTTTAGAATTAGAAACTATTTATTGTTTAACTTAAGAGGAAAGTTGGAAGATCCTTGACCGGAAAACCATATTCAAAACATAGAACGACCATGTCTCTCGTACCTAGAATGTGAAAACTCACCATCACTGGTCTTGGCCCTATTTGCTTCCCTAGACCTTTTTTTGAGTTTCTACTCATCAATATGTTGAGCATGAACTATAAGACGAGAAATTTCCATATCATTGATAAGCAAAGCGGTACAAAATTCCTTAACCGCCATTTTTGATATACCTGAAACGAACTTACTCATCCTTGCCCTAGGATCAGCAATAATAGTGGGAACGTATTGAGACAATTGTGTGAACTTCAAAGATTATTCCTTCATACACATATTTCCTTGACGAACGTTGATGAATTCAAGCACCTTTGCCTCCTTCATCTCAAGGGAAATAACCTATCAATGAAAGAAACATTAAACTTTTCCCAATCAAAAGGACCCGCATTTTTTGCTCTTTCTTATTTCCATTGGTTGAACCATATTTGAGAAACACCCTTAAGTTGATAAGCAACCAATTCCACCTTTTCCACCATTATCACTCCTATGATCATCAACACCTTATACACTTTATAATTGAACTCTTGAGGATCTTTCTCAACCTTAGAAGAATGAAATTCCGGGGGTTTTATTCTAGTGAAGTCTCTCACTCTAATTGACGTGGTACCACATTTGATTTCACGGGGACCACAACCTCCATATTGGCCTGTGTTTTCATGGCTTGAGTCAGCATTTAAAAAACAGCTCTAAAATCTGCATTAGTCACTTGTTCGGCCAAAGGGTCAATCGATACTTGAGGAGCTTAAGGAGGAGCTTCTCGTTCCACATTCTTTCTAGAATAAGCCCTTCGAGTGGCCATCTCTTGTAGAGCTTCCGTCACACCCATGTCCTCCCACGCGAATAGGGTTTTCCCAATTTAAGTGACAGTATTGATTAGAGATTTATTTATTTTTTCAGAGTCACCACTTGGAATTGAGTTACGGTGTTCCAGGTCACCTTGTTGAATCCCTAATCAATAGGAAATCACATTTTAGTTTTGGTCTGCGAAAACAAAAGTTTGGGTAAGGAATTCAGTTGACCGAGGGGAAGGTATTAGGCATCCCTCGAGTCACGTGGTTCTAGCACGGTCACTTTTTTATATTTATACTTGTCTTAATATATTTTTGGTTAAATTGTGTGTACAGACCATGGTTTGCTTATATTTTTTTTATTGTTAAATTTTTAAATCTTAAACCAGATGCATAACTGCATTCTCAATGTTGACATACAATATCTTAAAAGCATAAATAATTTATTCTCTCGAGTGCGTCACCTAATTTTCTTTATTTACACTTCTTGATTAAAATTAATGAAAGTTAATTATTGAAATAATTTGTTCAAGGTGTGTCACCGCATCCTTGAATTTATGTAAATATTTCAAAAAAGATGTGTAACCACATTCTTTGTTTAAACAAAATTAAAAAAAAGTGTTTATACTTGTCTAATTGTTTAATGAATTCTAATATTATTTTTAATTATATTTACGAGCTTAACCATTTCCACTACATGAAAACGAATAAAAAAATAGTGAAGCTTAGATCTTATTTTTCTTATCAAAGTTGGACCCAACCATTTTTTATCTTTCTAAACAATTGACCAAACAAACTATTTGATTCATAATAAAATTATCAACAACCATATTTTATTCTCTCTCACTTAAAAGATGATCTTCTAATATGGTGAATAAGTTTAATAGAAAACTAAGCCTTCAACAATCAATTTCCAATTAACTAACTATATAAGTTTTAACAATCTAACTAAATGCAGGACAATATGAATATGTTTAACAATCACTCATGACGCAATCACGTTATCAAACAACCATACATTACAAAAGACATGAATAAAATACATCAAAAAACAAGACATAACTAGGTGTTATATTTTTACTCTAAATTAAATCTCAACATATTTCATATTATAATTACATTAAAAAATATTAATATGCCAAACATATATGAATTATGAACAACTTCAATATATTGGAATCAATTCTCGTACAATGATGACATAAAACTAACAAAATAATAATAAAATAGAATTCAGTGTTACCTCTTCTGAAAATTAATTCACGAAAAGAAAATATCGTAATAAGAAACCACGAACTTGAAACCACGAAAGCGAACCTCAAATTCAACCTTTGTTGTTTCTGAATGTTATGTTGCTGTGTAAATTCTTTTTTTTTCTTTTTCTTTTTTCTCCTTCTCATTGCTGCGTTTTTTTTTGTTTTATAGTTGTTGATTTTTTTTCTGTGTGCGTGTATTCTGTTGTGTCTTTTCTGCTTTTTCTCCATTTTTTTTCTTTTGTTGTCTTCTTTTTTCAAGTGTTGTACGTTTGTGTGTGTGCGTCTTGTTTTTTTTTGATTGTGTGATATGGGTATGTGCCTATATGTATAGTAATGTATGTGTGTGTTGTGTAGTAGTGTGTAAGGTGGGTTGTGTGGTGTAGGGGTTGAGAGGAGTGGGGTGTAGTATAGGGATAGTGGGAAGATGTGAGGGAGTGGTGGATTAATGATGTTAATGGGGTAGTTCAGGTTAGTAATTATTTTTAATTAAATTATATATAAAATATAACAATAAAATTATTAACTTACTCTCTTGAACTAATAAAATATAAGAAAACATTAATAGTTAATCTAGAAATATAATTAAGAAACACTACCTTATTTATTAAATCTAAATTAAAATAAAATATTTTTTTTTGTTATTTTTAAATCTTTTAAAATAAACTTACTAAAATAACGTAAAAACCAAAATATTTAATTTAGATTTTTTATAAAATAGTTTTGCTCTAAATATGGTGTAAGACCTTAAGTTCGATTAAAAACTACGTGTCTACAGTTTGCCCCTCTTTGACTGGCAACATGAAGAGTTTTCAGAAAAAGAAGTAGATAACGTGGCAATTTTTTACCGAACTTGTATTTGAAGGAAAAATTTGTGCGATCGAGTCGTGGTTTTGGACACCTTACATATCCTGGGTTATAAGGGAATCAAGTCACGTGTAGTTCAAGGGGATGAGGTGATGAGTTGGAAGGTAAGTGAGGTTCCATCGAGGCTCCAGGTCGTGGATCTTATCCTTACATAAAAAAAACTGAATGCCAATAGTCAAAAGAAAAATAAAAGTACAAGCTCCTATCTATTGAGGTTCTCTTGAGTCTTCACTTTCAGATATTACCTTGATTTTTTGGGTGAGTATCTTGATCTTGAATTGAATTTGATGCTTAACTTTTGACTTAAAGTGAGTTTTTGGCACTCTTCAAAATTACAATTTGAATATGTTCTTGAATGACTCGATGTTTTCTTGATCACAAGCTGAATAGAAATAGATGTCAGGAAGTCAGGCTGCTACATGCATTGAAGAAGTTGATTCTGGTTATCATGGGACTGATTATTCTGAAAAGAGTTGAAACTATGTTCTTGAATTTCAAATCGATGTTTCGCTTGAAGAAACCTCAAAACCATCACAAACAAAAGAAATAAATAAAAAAAATTTCCCAGCTTTCACTGGCAAAATTTTGTGAGTTATTAGCAAAGGTAAATTCAAAAAAATATACTCAGACTAAGAAGTGTTTTTCCTAGGAGAAAATAAAAAATAACAATCTCAGACTGGGACGTGTTTATCCTAGGAGAAAATGAAAAATAACAATCTCATACTAGGAAGTTTTTATCCTAGGAGAGAAAAAGAAAATAAAAATAATTGTCTCATACTAGGAAGTGTTTTTCCTAGGAGAAAATAAAAAATAATGACTCAGACTAGAAAGTGTATATCCGAGGAGAAAAAAATAACTGTCTCTGACTAAAAAGTTTTTGTCCTAGGAGAAAATAAAAAATAAAGGTCTCGGACAAGGAAGTGTTTATCCCAGGAGAAAATAACGTCTTACACTAGGAAGTGTTTATCCTAGGAGAAAATAAAAATAACTATCTCAAACTAGGAATTGTTTATCCTAGGAGAAAATAAAAAATAAAGGTCTCAGACTAGGAAGTGTTTATCCTAGGAGAATAAAAAATAACTTCTCAAAGTGGGAAGTGTTTATCCTAGGAGAAAATAAAAAATAACAATCTCAAACTTGAAAGTGTTTATCCTAGGAGAAAATAACTAGATCCCATTATGTAGGAGGGTCCTGCTAATCCTATTGTCCAAGAGGGTCCTACTAATCCCATTATGTAGGAGGGTCTTGCTAATCTAAATCTCATTTTCCAGAAGGGTCCTGCTATACTGATTCTCATTGTCCAGGAGGGTCCTGCTACACTTAATTCCATTGTCCAGAAGGATCTTGCTATACTAATTCTCATTGTCCAGAAGGTCCTGCTACACTAATTGTCATTGTCCAGGATGGTCCTGCTACACGAATACCCATTGTCCAGGAGGGTCCTACTAATCCCATTTTGTAGGAATGTCCTGCTAAACCAAAATATCATTGTCCAGGAGGGTCTTGCTAATCCCATTATGTAGGAAGGTCCTGCTAAACTAAAATATCATTATGTAGGAGGGTCCTGCTAATCCCATTATGTAGGAAGGTCTTGCTAAACCAAAATTCCATTGTCCAGGAGGGTCCTGCTATATAAATCTCATTATGTAGAAGGGTCCTGCAAATCCCATTATGAGGAAGGTCCAGCTAATCCCATTAGGTAGAAGGGTCATTCTTAACAGAATCATCAAATATAATCACTACAACATTTTTTTATTGCCCCAGTTTGCACTAGAAAAATATTAATTATGCTATTAGATTGAATGACAAATACTTGTACCAAAGAAAAAATGCAGGACAAAATGCAATTCGGAGTTTGTTCCCTAGAAATGAAAGATAATCAGGTGTTTGTTTCCTAAGGTTAAAATGCAACTAGAGTGCTTATTCCCTAGAAATGAGAGTGGTTTTTTTAACAAATAAAAATATGCCTCAATTTTTCAAAATGAGGAACTTTGAAACTCTTTTTAATTTATCATTTTTCCAATTTTCTTTTTAAAGAACTTATCCAATTTCGTTCTTTCAAGGACATAAGAAAATTGTGAGAACGAACCCATTGTAGGACTACCTTCGTATCTTGTTAGCAAGAATCATGTCAAATGTAGTTCATACAAATAAAAAATTATTATTTTTAAAAAAATACCTTTTGTTAAAAAAAATACTAGAGGAGAAAAGAAAGAAATTAATTCATGGCTGAGATTGTTTTGACTTTAGTTGGTACCAAAAAATAGTATTATGCATATGAATCACCTTCAAGTACTCTTACAAATTTTTGAGGTCAACTTTGAGTAATCCCTATGGTTTCAAATGGTATCTCAAACATTCTTAAGTATTAACAAGATCAGTCCATCTTGCATAAATTAAGGGACTAGAACTATTCATATCTTCATGTTTAAAGTGCCCTTACAACAAATAAAGTCCTTTTTTCACACACTGTAGAATAATTTAGACGTAGGACATTTTTTTAAAGTCACTCACACTCAGAAAGATGTTCAATGCATAAGATTGAGATACCATATGTTTGGCCCTTATGTAAGTAATGTGAGAACAACAAAAATGAGATCAAATAAGACTTTTCATTGGCCTGTAATGTAGGCTTAGGAATAGGTAGGATATTCATTTAGGATAAAGTGACTATTTCCTCCATAGAATTTGCACAATACTCTCAATATTTTTTCATTTTCGTATTTGACCTTTGTTTTCTCGAAAGTTTCTCCTCATTTATTTTCTTCGTTTTTCCATTTTCTCTCCTTTTCGTTAGAGGTTCTTTTCATTTTTTACATTTTAACTTTTCTTTGTCTTTTTTTTTTTGGACTTTCACATGTATGACATTTTCACTTTGTTACCTAACTTAGATGTTTGACACTGTGTAGATAATTGATAGTGCGCTCAAGGAGGTGAGATCAAGGAATAGTTCATTTATGCACTCACAAAGATATACGCTAAAATATGGTTATTCAAATAAAAAGGTTTCAGGCTCGAAATGGTAGTTCTACGGATAATATGTCATTCGGTAGGCTTGAAAGGCACAATCCAATCAAAGAAAGCCTATAATCCTTTCCAAAGTTAAATGTTGCTCAAAATTTCGTTCCAACCAACATTCAGACCTAGTTCTAGATCAACAAAGGCATGTGGTTGAATTTTACATGTAAAACTCACCACACAATGCATATGTTTCACGACCCAACCCACCGGGCCTTGCGGGAATCTACATACTACCACCTAAGTAGGAGAACCCTCTTACACCAATAATTACACATGTATAAATTTAGTGAAAACGAAATAAAAGATAAAATATGATTTTATAAATACTAACGTTAAACATTCTTTTAGTTAAAACTTTGTAAACATCTTAACAACTCACATGGATCTAGTCTAGATAGGTACAAGAGCTACAAAGAGTAAAACTAGACAATTTTAATAAAGACACAACTCCCACCATGCGGAAGGAAGAATAGAAGTTGTTGGAGATGTTCTTCATCTTCACCTAATGAAACGTCACCAATCCTGCATCCAGACTATGTCAAAAGACACAGCAAGAGTAGTATCAGTACAAAAGACGCGTACTGGTAGGCATCATCGCTCAACCCGACGCCCACCACATAACATAAGACACTCACTAGTAAGATCATGAAATAAACCACTCTCTTCTCAACCTTAACTCTCTCTTAGTAACATCTCCAATATACACTAGCACCCTGAATACTAACCCCTTTTTGACCAAATCCACTTACCAGATTCGTGATCATAGCTTAACCATTCTAAACACATAAGAAAATTCCCAAGAACAACCACCGCCAAATCAGCTAACCGTACACATCCTACTTTACTTTCTGGTCACATTACCAACCATAGTTACAGAATCCAATGATTCAAGCTTTCTTAACACTAACCCATTCTTTTCCCCCAATGTGAAATTCACCTAAGGATTTTCCATCACATTCACTGTCTCTAATCTCGCAAATACTACCCACGAAAAACCAACTATAAATCATCATAACACATGTCCACTAAGTACAACATATACAACACTATACTCACAAGTGTATATCAAGCATATACAATATTATCAACAAGAACACGAACAACAAACAACTCACATTTTATATCACACCATTGGTCCTCTCATGGAACCCAAAACCAAAATAGTTAGCATGACGGAACGTGGAAACTGATCCATGTTATCATGCCGAAACGTGGCAGTCGATCCCATGGTTATGCCAGAATGTGAAAACTGATCCCATAATTATGCTGGAACATGGCAATCCGATCCAAGATAGTTATGCCGGAACGTGGCAACCGATCCCAATCACACACTACAATCGCAAACAAAAGTATATCTTCAAGATAGGTCATGATTTTATGGCAATCATCATTCATTATCTCAATTACCACAAGTGTGTTCAACCTTGCAACATTCATATACATACAAGTATCATAATGAAGCAAGAACAAACATACATCACACAATCATAGAATCACAACCGTCACCTACGAATTAATTCGCAATCCCTATCACTTATATCATAATTGACCATACTCACCCCTAGTTCATCATTAGGGTTTCTTATTAGGGTTTAATCACAGTTCACCATAATTCCTCAACTCCATCACTTCAATTTATCATAGGTAGCATACATTCATAAATCTAGTTCCACTCCTGATTTCATATCCTTATTCTTGACCCCAATTCTATCCATGATAGCAATTTGAGGTTTCCTAACAGTTCACCAATTCCTCCTCACAAGGCGTAAACCTACATACTTTGAAATCAAGGGATTATTCATGGAAATTACTCGGTGCACGAAGGTCTACACATAACCCTACCATTGATTTACATATATCACGTAGTAAGCACAGATTTGTAACTACTAAATTGTAAAACCTAGCCTACCTGGGCGACAAGCAATTGCACAGAGATTTTGGCTTCAATTCCGATTTTCCAGGCTTCACGATGGTGGATTTGGTCAATAATCTGCAAGATATCATCATCCTCATGTTAGAATTCTTCTTCTCCTACCTTCCCAAGCTTAGAGTAGCTTTTTTGAGGTTTCTAGGGTGTTTTACAACTTCATGAGGTATTTTAGGAATATGGAGAAAATAGGATTTCTCATAATTTACGCTATGTCCCGCTTATCCCACTCTAACACCAGCTTACCCCGCCCTGGTGCTGCCGCCTTAGCGGCATATGGCCCATTGTAGGGGGACAGTGCCCCAGATTTTTCCCTGTTTTTAGTTTCTCCTAAATAACGACGGTTTGGGTCGTTACAATAGATACCAATTTACCCCTCGTTCGTCCCCGAATGACTAGTGCACAAATCATTATGCACCCTACATTTTACTATTTTTTGTTTAACAACTCGGTATATCACGAAGTCACAGATCGGGATGGTTTTAATTTAAGAAGCGCGTTTCGCGCTAGGTTCTATACTTTAAAAAGACCATTTCGGAATATGATGCAACGTTTGAGGAAAACTACATCCCGCAATGCACAGCCTGACCCCGCCAGGGCGACAACCCTCCTGCTAAGGCGGGGCTGCTGTGACGCGTTATCTCCCGCCATAGTGGGGGATCGAAACCAGAAAGAGGAAAAAGGGGAAATATTTTCCTCATTCTCCCTTTTTCAAACTCAAACAGCCCCAAAAACTCTCTCGACTTGTTCATTCCTGATGACAATTCAAAGGTAATTTTCGTAATCCTGACACTCCTTACTTCATTGATTACTTAACTACTCTTGCATGACTTTAAGTGATTTATTAGAAACAGTTTTTGGGGGTCTTTTTCGAAAATGGTCCTAGGCATATTGATATAATAAACGAAACATGGGCACTTCCCTTACGTCTCCAACGTTCCCATATTGTCCTGGGCGTAAGGATTTTGAAAAAATGCAAGTAACTCGGTACAAAAATAGGTGGGGAAAGTTGAAGGGTCCCTTGATGTAAAACTTCGATTTGAGCCTCTTTTTGGAGTTATTTTTCCGAAATGATTACTTTTTAGGTTCTAGGATAGTTATCATACTCTGATCTGCTAAAATTATGTTGAAAAAGAGGGTTTTGGGATGATGAAATGCCATTATCGCGTCTGAAGTTCGTTGCTATGGTGGCCTTCATAATCCCGCCAGGGCGGGATTTTGGCCGCTGTGGTGGGATGTGCCAGACAAGTGGCTTGCACCCTTAACACAATTTTTTTAATTCTTCCAACCTTGCACCGACTATCCTATTGCATTTTCTAACTGATTTCCAGCTTGTTGCAGGCTCTCTAATTATAGGACAATACGACGAACACTTACCGTTCATCCGGTTTCCTGATGTCGTGAGTCGGGAGAGACATCACGACACCCACAATATGGGGTTCTATTGTGAGAGAGGTTTCGTGTTGCACAAGTTAGAGGAGAAGGTTACTATGTTTTATACTCGCCTGATGGAGTTCGGATGGACTCCACTAACTGAGGCTTCCCCAGATGCACGCTCTACTTGGGTGAGGGAGTTCTACACCATCCTGCCTACTGTCCATTGGGATGACTCCTACCCTGTCATCCGTGTTCAGAGAGTTGACATCCCCCTGAATGCCACTACTATGAATGAAGTATTAGAGTTGCTCGATGTCCCAAATACGGATTTCAAGGCCAAGCTATGGGAGATAGATCTGGAGTGGCTGAGAGACACTCTGGTTGAGCCTACACGTCGGCATCAGGTTTACTGGGCTAGTGCAGAGAGTATTACTAGCACAAATTTGTCACCTGATACTAAGAGGTGGCTACACTTGGTGACTAGGAGAATCCGACCATCGGGCAATTGTACCGATGTGACCTTTCCTCAGGTATTGGTCATGGCGTGCGCCATACAGGGGATCCCGCTAAATGTGGGGGTGTAGATCATCTCAGAATGGAAGATGTTTTATCAAGGAAATAAAAAGGCCTTCTTCCTATCAGGTCTTCTAACTGCTCTATGCCAGCGGGTAGGAGTGCCACTCTTCGACGCCAATGAGGTACTTCCTATGGATCCGCCCTTTCACCTTCTTTTTGTTTGACAGGGCTCTACTTCTAAGAGCAAGAGGAGAAGGACGGGCATGGCTAGTAGCAGTAGTGCGGCCACCAGTTCAGATGACGAGGCATGCAATGGTGGAGCAGACTGGGACGCCCGTCCCAGCCAGTCCCAGCCCCTACTATCCAGAGCTCGTTTGGAGGAGGACCTGGTAGCTGTCCGGCGACGGTTGGGATGCTCGTTCCCTAATACCACTTCGATTCCACCTAGCACTGCCTTATAGGTCGAGATTCTCCATCACGAGTTGTGTCAGGAGAGGAGGAAGGGGCTAGAGAGGGACCGTTTGATGGTCTGAATATGGAAGGACGTGAAGATCATGTTCAACTGTGTCGCCCCTAGACAAGAGATCCACATAGTCGAGAAGGGAGATTTCCAGCACTTCACCTTTATGAAGGAGTCCGTGAGAGGTCTCGTGCCCCAGAGGAGTTAGACTCTGACACCGACACCTCTCTGTCAGAGGGTTCTTGAGTTGAGTTGTTATGTTACCTCCCTTGGCTTGTAAATTTAGGACAACTTGTTTTTATCTTCTGGATTTCCTTATGTTTTGTAGCACATGGAAGCTTGATTTCCAACTTTTTCGCAGTAAATAATGAATTTCTATGTTTTAAATCTATTCTCTCATATTGCTGAACACTGAAAGAATTGTAGGGATTTGTTCGGATCCTTTTTTGGGTTGACATTTCGAAGTTAGGGAAAAACAGGGGAGGTTGGGTTGAGGTTCTTCCTCGCCCTATCCCGCTCTGGCACTCTCGCTATGGCGAGAGTAATCCCGTCCCAGTGGCTCTAACGGGACCAGAATCCAGGCCAATAGTTTCTTGGTTCCTTTCGTTATTCTAAAATTTTCCAAGGTTCCTAGACTTACCAAACGTATCTAAGATAATTCTCAGGGATAGGAAAATCATCGTTTATCCCAAATCAACACCACGATACATTGAACAAGAATAAAATTATTCCATTATTTCAACACCACAACTCATACATTAACATGATACACCCCAACATTTACAACTCGCATAATTTACACCAATTAGCCAACACATTGCACATAACAAGGTTCAGTCACACATTTATAATACACGAATTCACATTATCACATTCAACAAGTTCAACTTTTCATCCACAATTAATTCAATGAACAAGAAGCATGCACTCACAGTTCCCAAAACACAATGCACATGCAATTTCAATTTATTAGTTAGTTCGTTCCATAGATGACTATTACTGGTCATCCATGCCCTTTTTTACAGCCCCTAAGGCTAGATACCAATTGGAACCTTCCAAGTTCCAATTTACTTGTTGGTGTCCCTTCAGTCGTATCAAATACGTCTAGTTCACTTCGTTGAGATACCAATTGGACTCAACTCATACCACAAGCGACACTCGCATGAATGGAGAGAATAAATGGAACAACTTCCTAGAATGTTTTCTAGCCTCTTGTGGATTAGATGTGGACATCAACACACCAATCCGCATGAGTCTAGTCCACATTTTGCTCTTGTATTGGGAGACCGGTAACCTAGGCTTTGATACCAATTTGTGACGACCCAACCCACTGGGCCGTGTGGGCATCTACATAATACCACCTAAGTAGGAGAACCCTCTTACACCAATAATTAGACATGCGGAATTTTAATGAAATCAAAATAAAAGATAAAATATGATTTTATAAATACTAAGTTTAAACATTCTTTTAGTTAAAACTTTGTAAACAGCTTAACAACTCACATGGATCTAGTCTAGATAGGTATAAGAGCTACTAAAAGTACAACTGGACAATTTTAATAAAGACACAGCTCCCACCATGCGGAAGGAAGAATAGAAGCTGTTGGAGATGTTCTTCGTCTTCACCTAATGAAACGTCACCAATCCTGCATCCAAACTATGTCAAAAGACATAGCAAGAGTAGTATCAGTACAAAAGACGCGCACTGGCAGGCATCATTGGTCAACCCGACGCCCACCACATAACATAAGAAACCAACTAGTAAGATCATGAAATAAACCACTCGCTTCTCTACCTTTACTCTCTCTTAGTAACACCTCGAATATACACTAGCACCATGAATACTAACCCCTTTTTCAATAAAAGCCACTTACCGAATTCTTGATCATAGCTTAACTATTCTAAATACATAAGAAAATTCCAAAGTACAACCACCGCCAAATCAGCTAACCGTACATGTCGTACTTTACTTTCTCGCCACATTACCAACCATAGTCACATAATCCAATGATTCAACCTTTCTTAACACTAACCCAATCTTTTCCCCCAAGGTGAAATTCACCTAAGCATTTTCCATCACATTCACTGTCTCTACTCTCGCCATTACTACGCACGAACAACCAACTATAAATCATCATAACACATGTCCACTAAGTACAACATATACAACCCAAAACAACACCGTACTCACAAGCGTATATCAAGCATATACAATATTAAAACAAGCACACGAACAATGAACAACACACATTTTATATCACATCATTGGTCCTCTCATTGAACCTAAACCCAACACATATAGCATGCCGAAACGTGGCAACCGATCCCAGTTAGTGTGGCAGAACATGGCAGTGGATCCCATGGTAATGCCAGAATGTGGCAACCGATCCCATAATTATGTCGAAACATGGCAATCCGATCCAAGTTAGTTATGCCGAAACGTGGCAACCGATCCCAATCACACACCACAATCGCAAACACATGTATATCTTCAAGATCATACATTTAGGTCATGATTTCATGGCGATCATCATTCATTATCTTAATTACCACAAGTGTATTCAATCTTGCAACATTCATACACATACAAGTATCATAATGAAGAAAGAACAAACATACATCACACAATCATAGAATCACAACCATCACCTACGAATTAACTCTCAATCCCTATCACTTATATTATAATTGACCATACTCAACCCTAGTTCATCATTAGGGTCATCACTTTAATTTATCGGATGTAGCATACATTCATAAATCTAGCTCCACTCCTGATTTCATATCCTTATTCTTGACCCCAATTCTATCCATGATAGCAATTCTAGGTTTCCTAACAATTCACCAATTCCTCCTCACAAGGCATAAACCCACATACTTTGAAATCTAGGTATTATTCATGGAAGTTACTCGGTGCACGAAGGTCTACACAGAACCCTACCATTGATTTACATATATCACGTTGTAAGCCCATACTTATAACTACTCAATTGTAAAACCTAGCCTACCTAGGCGCCAAGCAATTGCACAGAGTTTTTGGCTTCAATTCTAGTTTTCTGGGCTTTACGACGGTGGATTTGGTCAAGAATCTGCAAGATATCGTCATCCTTATGTTAGAATTCTTCTTCTCCTACCTTCCCAAGTTTAAAGAAGCTTTTCTGCGGTTTCTAGGGTGTTTTACGACTTAATGAGGTATTTTAGGAATATGAAGAAACTAGGATTTCTCATAATTTATGTTCAGTCCCGCTTATCCCGCTCTGGCGCCAGCTTACCCTGCCTTGGCGCTACCACCTTAGCGGCATATGGCCCGCTCTGGCAGGACAGTGGCACATATTTTCCCAGATTTTCGTTTCTCCTCAATAACAATGGTTCGGGTCGTTACAACATGAAACATGAGTTTGACTTTGTTTTAGCCTTAACTTGAAGCAAAATAGTTTCTCAAGTATTACATAGAGATATCAAGAGATACCATACAATTGGCATGTCTGGCTAAATAGTTTGGCACTTTCTTTTTTATTTCTTGTGCACATTCCTAAACATGTTGGTACCAACCAAGTCAAATTTACTAAATTAATTTTTTTTCTTGAAGAAATGTCGTAGCCGAAATAGATTTTTCATCTTTTTTTTTTAATTTTTAGATATGGATAACTGAACCCGAGGATGGTTACCTACGTATCTCATAGAGGTGAGAATCAGGTGTGCGTAGTTCATTCAGATTTGACAGTTAATTTTTTTTGAAAGATTAGAAATTTGTTGGAAATTGCAATAATATTATTCTGGTTGAAATGGTATAAAGAACTTTTGAAATGAAATTTATTTATTTTTCTTGTGATTTTGTTTTAAACTAATTATTTTTTGGAATCTTCATAATTTAAGAAATTAAGAACTTCTAAAACAATTTTTTGTGTTTTCTCTCTCTATTTTTCAGTAAAAATTAGATGTCAACCTTTTTCAATTCATCGATCACTATAAAATTGGTCAATATGCAAAGACCTTCCAATAATATTATAAATAGGACATAAATCCACATATTGGTCAAAAAGTGGGTCTACTATTTTAGATAGACAAAACCCTAAGTCGAGTCCCACTAAGTAAATGTAAATTATGCAAATAAGTGGAGCCTACTAGGGATAATCATGTCTATATTCTGATTTTACTAGGTTCAAACCTGAAGAAGATACGTATCTAGTCTGGCTTACCCGAGTGGACAACTCGAGCAAGGGAGGGGCAACTTATCGATAGCAGCGCTATTCCAACTTCATTGCTGGTCTAACCCCACCTAACATGTGCGACTAAAAATTTGTCACTAGGTATTAAGACACTCCAGTTTTATCTCAAGAGAAAGTATGGTGCATAATTGCATTCACGTGAATGTGTGTGAAGTGTTTTTTTAGAAACTAATAGGGTGAAAGAGATAAGACAATTTATAGTAGAGTTTAACAATATCAAATCAATAAAGGAGAAACATGTAGCACATTAGGCCAACATACACAATATATCCAAAGCATAAAATAATAAATCAAGTAAGAGTCAATATAATAAAGTTCGAATTCTGGTTATTCCCTAGCGGAGTTGCAGAGATGTCACACCCATTTTCTCGCACGTGGATAGGGTTTGTCCAATTTAAGTGAAGGTATTGATTAGGGATTTTTTTTAGAGTCGCCACTTGGAATTGACTTACGATGTACCAGGTCACCTTTTTGAATCCCTAATCAATAGCAAATGACTCTTTAGTTTTGGTCTGCGAAAACAAAAGTTCGGGTAAGGAATACTGTTGACCGAAGGGAAGGTATTAGGCATCTCTCGAGTCCCTTAGTTCTACAACGGTCGATTTTATTGAGTTATACTTATCTTTATATATTTTTGGATAATTTGGGTGTACAGGCCCTGGTTTGTTTATATTTTTTTTATTGTTGAATTTTTAAATCTTAAACAAGATGCATAACTGCATTCTCGATTTTGACATACAATATCTTAAAAGCATAACTACTTTATTCTCTCGAGTGTGTCACCTAATTTTCTTTGTTTACACTTCTTGATTAAAATTATTGAATGTTAGTTATTGAAATAATTTGGTCAAAGTGTGTCACCGCATCCTTGAATTTCTATAAATATTTCAAAAAAGATGTGTAACCACATTCTCTGTTGAAACAAAATTTAAGAAAAGTGTTTATACTTGTCTAATTGTTTAATGAATTCTAATATTATTTTTAATTATATTTACAAGCTTAACCATTTCCACTACATGGAAACGAATAAAAAAATTATTGAAGCTTAGATCTTATTTTTCTTATCAAAGTTGGATGCACCCATTTTTTATCTTTCAAAACAATTGACCAAACAAACTATTTGATTCATAGTAAAATTATCAACAACCATTTTTTTTTCTCTCTCACTTAAAAGATGATCTTCTAATATGGTGAATAAGTTTAATAGCAAAATAAGCCTTCAACAATCAATTTCCAATTAACTAACTATATAAGTTTTAACAATCTAACTAAACGCGAGACAATATGAATATGTTTAACAATCACTGATGACGCAATCACGTTATCAAACAACCATACATTACAAAAGACATGAATAAAATACATCAAAAAAACATGAAATAACCAGGTGTTATATTTTTACTCTAAATTTAACCATATAAAAATCTCAACATATATCATATTATAATTACATTAAAAAAATATTAATAAGTAAAACATATACGAAATATGAACAACTTCAATATATTGGAATCAATTCTTGCACAATTATTACATAAAACTAACAAAATAATAATGAAATAGAATGCAGTGTTACCTCTTGTGAAAATTAATTCACGAAAGAAAAGATCGTAATAAGAACCACGAATTGAAACCACGAAAGCGAACCTCAAATTCAACCTTTGTTGTTTCTAAATGTTATGTTGCTATGTATTTTTTTTTCTTTTTCTTTTTTCTCCTTCTCATTGCTTCGTTTGTTTTTTGTTTTATAGTTGTTGATTTTTGTTTCTTTGTGTGCGTGTATTGTGTTGTCTTTGCTGATTTTTCTCCTTTTTCTTTTCTTTTGTTGTCCTCTTTTTTCAAGTGATGTATGTTTGTGTGTGTGTGTCTTGTTTTTTTTTGTGTGTGTGCTGTGGGTGTGTGCCTATATGTATAGTAATGCATGTGTGTGTTGTGTAGTAGTGTGTAGGGTGGGTTGTGTGGTATAGGGGTTGATGGGAGTGGGGTGTAGTATAGGGATAGTGAGAAGATGTGAGGGAGTGTTGGATTAATGATGTTAATGGGGTAGTTTAGGTTAGTAATTATTTTTAATTAAATTATATATAAAATATAACAATCAAAATATTAACTTACTATCTTGAAGTAATAAAATAGAAGAAAATTTTAATTGTTAATCTAGAAATATAATTAAGAAACACTAGCTTATTTATTAAATCAAATTAAAAGAAAATATATAGTTTTTTTGTTATTTTTACTTATTAAAATAAGGTAAAAATCAAAATATTTAATTTAGATTTTTTATAAAATATTTAATCTCTAAAAAGGGTGTAAGACCTTAAGTTCAATAAAAAATTACGTGTCTACACCATCAGATAACGATTAGGAGAGAGACATTGCAGAGCTAAACTCTATCACACAAATTTAGAGTAATGAAAAAAGTGGAGTTTCCTAACCATCTTATAGCCTCTCATTCATAAATGTAGCACGCTTCACACTCATGAACAAGACTCTATTCGACTGGATTATGAGACTTCCTAGGACCTTTCTAAACCTTGTGCTCTGAATACTGAGTTTGTCACGACCGAAGGTAGACCCTAGGCGTAAAATGGCGTATCGGACCCCTAGAGGACCTACAAAAGACACTTAGCATACATCATACAAGATGATGGATCATTGTCACGACCCAAGCCTAGGGCCTAGACGTGACCGGCAAATGGGGAACCCGAAGGAACCCCAAACAAGCCTCATAGCATATCATTACACATCCTTGGTCGCAGAAGCAATTAAAATGACCATAAGCGATAAGCATA
>JAJOOE010001884.1:0-26987 GCA_036250405.1 Solanum raphanifolium
GTAGACAACCCAAGTAATACTAGTGCAATGCAAAGAATAGAATCCCATAACCCTATTCAAAGCCAAGTATCACATTAAGCAACCTACTTCATGCATACATTCATAAGATCATATTTCATCATAACTTACCATATTCATAATGATCATAGATAACATAGCTTCAACATACATAATTCATAATCATCATAATCATCATAATCATAAGAGAACATTACTACAACCATCTCTTAGGATCCCACAAGTGCAATGTGCAAGAGAAGTCCCATACCCTCCCTTACGCTATGTAGAAACCCTTAAGAAAGCCCTAGTAAGAGTTCATACCTTCATTTACTTTTACATTAGGGAAATATTGCAATAACCGACATAGACCATGAGAGCTACATGGAATCCGGTGTTCTACTCCCACACCGAAAAGAGATGGTTAACACTTGCCTAAGGTGTAACCATTCGTACATAATTATCTTGGTGGATCCACTAAGCTAGAGTCCTATGTGGACACATAGTTAAGGGTCAAGGAGATTGCTTCTAGAAACCCTAACTTACTAAACGTGGGGGTTTCCATCTCATGAGACAACACATACCGTGGGTAATCCGGACTTGCTAAACATAAGGAAACCCATGTGGGGAGTCGGACTTACTAAACGTGAGACCCCCATCTCATTTACATGCCCTTTCGGTGCTAAG
The DNA here is from genome assembly GCA_036250405.1 of Solanum raphanifolium. Classification (NCBI taxonomy): domain Eukaryota; kingdom Viridiplantae; phylum Streptophyta; class Magnoliopsida; order Solanales; family Solanaceae; genus Solanum; species Solanum raphanifolium. The sequence continues at coordinate 685 of JAJOOE010001884.1, forward strand.
CATCTAATTCCCTTTTGTAATCATCTTTAGTCATCACATAAGTTCACATTAGCCTTTACTAGACTCTTATGTAGACATCTTACCATAATAGCTCATATGTGTTCATAAGTGAGTAACAATCCTTTCACTTTAGAAACACTTAGCAAGTGAGTAAACCTTTCACTTTACATTACACTATAATCATAAGAACTACCTTTCAATCATATAGAAATCATACCATAACATACATACATACTTCATAGCTAATTCAAGTGTAGAGGGTTAACGATGAGGAAACTAGGTCATCAACACCACAACAACACATTAGGTATAGCATGATTACAATCTAAGTAATTCACCTTTCATACTTGAGTTCAAAGAAGAACCAACCTTCATACCTTTTTGCCCTTCTTGGGACATCCATACTTCAATTACCAATTAAATCATAACCAATACATAATACAAGGTAATTCATGAAGTAATAACATAATCAATGTCAACATAAGAAACTGACATAATCCCTTCATAGCCTTCAAGGCTTCATTCAAAGACTCAACCCTAATATTATAGAAATTATACATAACCTAGGGTAGAATCATCATACAAGCATGAATTACATAACATCACATTCAATTCATAGCCTTCAATCAGTATCCAACACAAACTAGGGTTAGAATTAGGAAAAAAAGGAGAAACATGGGTCTCATGGGAAATTCTTCAAGAAACCACCTATACAACATAAATTCATCCATAATTGTCCATATAGCATCAATCAAAGTCAGTTTATAACATCAATTTCACTTTAGAAAGAAGACCCACGTTTTTGGATTGAAACCTAAAAATTGGAGATTTTGAAATTCATCTTGAAGGGGCCTCTTGGGGAAAGGAATCCCAAGAGTGATAAGCAACCATACCTTTTTGACGAATTAACCACGAAAATCCAAGTTGAAACCTTGGAGAGTTGGTCTTCTTCTTGAAGCTCCAATCTTCTTCAATGGAATTCTTGAGGAGAGAGAGAGTAGAGAAATGGAGGAACTTTAGGTTTAGATCTTTGGGGTTTTGTGTTTGAGTGATAAAAGTGAGGTAAATTGACTTAAAAATCATTATATACACGTACCCTAAAGTACCCTAAATACCCCTCACTTAGTTGGACTCTTTAATGAAGTAAAAATCGATTTCTAAATTTCTTCATTTTCATCGCGGAACAAGTCCGCGACGCGGAACAAGTCCGCGACGCGGAACTGTTCCCTGAAGATATTTGGAATTAAATTTCGAGACAGTGTAGTTCGCGACACAACCGCGTCGCGAACTAAATTTTTTCTCCTTGGGGGAGCTAGTCCGCGACGCGGATGCATTCCCTCCAAGTGCAATTTGCAAGTTGCCTTGGCAGCTTGCTTGGCCAAGGTTGGGGTCCTTCTCGGGGTCCCTTAGGGTGGCCCCAGGGAGTCGTATTTGAACGTTTTGACCCTATAAACATACATTTACCTAATTTAAATCTTTTTACAAGATTATACCATCATACGACACTACCAAACCTGCCCAAAACTTAAGGACACACTAGAACACATTCTTCTCTAGTTTCCGGACGTCGTGGTCGCTTCTTGAGGTTTAGACTTTTACTCTTCCAAACCAAGTCAATTGAATTAATTTAGGTTTAGAAATATTATTTTAACTATTTTTAAGTCATTATTCACAAGATGAGGCTCTAACTTAAGTCATAGAATTTCTGGGGTGTTACATTTACACATTAATAACTGCAAAATATACTTATATATATTAATAATGTATACAAATAAAATATAAGCAATGTACATATTATAGTGTCAAATGTATACTAAATAAACATATACTTAATTAAATGTATTCAACTGAATACATGTTTATTTGCAGTAGATTTCAAAGTTCAGCACATACAAAATGTATATATAAATATAGGGGTAACCAATCGGTGGCCCCCTAAAGTTGGCACAATGTTTCACTTAGACATCTCAACTGAACAATTTTCATTTTTAAACACCTAACGTAGGGTTCCGATGTGTCACTTTAACACTTTTTGCACAGTTGGAGTGTCGCGTGATTTTCACTGATTCAAAGAGCGTAAACATCAATATTTCATATGATGTGGCATCCCCAACGGTAATATTACCCCACCTCATTTATTATATTATTTTTTCTCCAATTGTACCCTAATTAAGACCCCAATTTCACTCTTCTTTTCCAATTTCTCCCTTCTTTTCCAATTTCTCTCTTCTTCGGCCTTTCTTTAATTCTTGGCCCTTAATTATTTCATGTCGAGCTTCTCCAATTCTTCCATGGCATCTGTGGATGAAGGTCGATATTGTAGATGTGGTAATGAAGAACTATTATAGACTTCATGGACCCAATTAAATCCAGGGCGTAGATTTTTTACTTGTAGAATTTCAAAGGTAAAATTCTTTGTTTTTTTTAAGTCTATTAGATGATTAATTATTGGCGTATAATTCTTTTTGATTGATTTTATAGAAAATGGGTGGCTGTGACTATTTTCTTTGGTATGAAGATCGACACCCTCCTCAAGCAAACAAGGTAATCTGGGGATTGTTGAAGAAAGTCAATGCTTTGGATGAAAAAATAAAGCGAGCAAGAAATATATTTATTGTTGGTGTCATTGCTACTGGGTTGGTGATGTTTGGAATATGGACATTGAAGCCTAATTGTTAGTGTTCTCGAGGTGTAGTAGTATTTGGTGTTCGGTCTAGTAGTATTTTGATGTTGTTGTTGCTGCAAATTTTCGATGTAAATGTGCATTTTGGATGCAATGAAATTCTATGTTATTGTTGTAGTAAAATTGGTTTTTTGGCTACATACAAATCTCAAATTCGTTCTCACAATGTAACAACAAAAACAAATAGCAACCAATTCATCACAATATTCTCAAAACGTAGTCATATTCGTCACAATGTAACACCCAAATTACACAAAATGTAGACAGTTATATTGCATGCTCCATAATGAGCTCAAAGTTAGCATTATGCTACATACCATTCAAGGCTACAACCTTCAAAAAAGTGTATACTAGTACCAAAATAACGCCCCAAAATAAAGCTAGCATAATCAAAAGTTACATACAACCTTCACAAAAGTGTTTACTAGTACCAAAATAAAGCTAGCATAATAAAAAAAAATTAGGCAGCAAAATAAGGGCCCAAAATCAACCTATTCTAAGTTGGTGTTACTTCTTCTTTTTCTTTGCCATTTGCTGCAATTGGGAAGTGGTGACAACATCTTTGTTTTTCCATCTCAAGCCTCTAGGCTTAAAGCCAAGGTCTATACCCATTGAACTTGCATCCTTATAACTTGAACTTGTTGGTAGAATCCTATGACTTGAAGTTTCAAGTTGTTTTTTGAAGAAAAAACCAAAATTAGTATATAAACCTGCAATCATTTAAGAGAAAAAGTTTGTGACAAACTTACATTTAGTATTTGGGTTCCACTTGCACTTGTGTAGATTCCAAATCCAACATTACTTGATCCACCATTAGTTGGCCTCTTTGGTACCCCTCCTGCAGAATCTTCTCCAGTTGCAACTCTTCCTCTTTTTTGTCCAGCAGTTTGTCTTGTCCTTGGAGGTAGTTGACTGGTTATTCCTCTTGTAACAGGGTGGTTGGCTTGTTTTTACAGTTTCCCTTGCCCTCTTAAATCTACTTGTATCACCATAAACTGTTGTTGAAGAAGCATGATTGCTTGATGTTGTTGATGCAGGTTGGTTGAATCTTGTTGGTCCAGGTTGGTAGGAGCTTGTTGGTTCAAGATGGCTACTTCCTTATGAACTTTGACCAGCAGTAAATTGTGAACTGTGGCTAGCTGGTTGTGAAGTATGGACACCAACCTAAATATCAAACATAAAGTTTGTTCATTACATTCAACAAGAATTTTAAAAAGTCACAAACAAATAATAAATTATTTTACCTTGCAATATTTCTTGTTGTGGCCTTATTGTTTACACTTGGAACAAGTAATTTTCAGCCCTTGTTTGGACATCTTTCCATACTTCTTTCTTGGTTCATCTTTACTCTTTCTTCTATTTCTTGGAGGTCTACCAGGCATTGGTTTAGGTTTAGGAGGCTCAATCCTTGGATTGTTAGTTTCAGGCCACATCTTCATATTTGGAATTGGTTGAATGAAATGACTATAAGCCTTTAAGAAGGTATCATTCCTATACCAATGCTCCACAAATGGTTCAGGTTCCTGTTCTATGTGGCACAAAGCAGAAATAGCATGTTGACATGGAATGCCTCTTAATTGCCAAGTTCTACAACTACAAACTCTATCAGTCAAGTTGAATGTATGTCTATACTGCCTTTCTCCAATCTCAAACCCAACTTCAGCATTCCAAAGCACCTTGCATGCCCTAGACTTGTCCTTATTCTCCTCCAATATAAGTCTAGCCATAGGTGCAATATCAGATATCCAGGTATCAGCAAACTTAACCATATCAACAGTTCTAGTCATTATTTTTCTCCTAATTTCCTCCAACATGGTTATTATAGATTTGTGTCTACATGATAAGATCCATGAGTTAAAGGTTTCACACATATTAGTTTCAACTACATCACATTTGGAATGCTCTAACCCATGACATTTGTGGGTAATGCAATAAATTATCATTAATTTTCTTACCAAGTCTACTTATTTTATAAAGCTCCTCATTGAACTTCACTTGAAAAGTTGCCTTGGAACATCTCCAAAATTGTTCTCATTTCCTCTCTCTTCCATCTTTTACTCCAATTAGACCAGATGTGTCTAGCACACCTTCTAACTTCAAAATTTGGTAGCAGTTCATCAACAACTGCTTGAAGACCCTACAATAAAATACAATTCAAGAAAGAAAATACATTTCTGCATATCTACAATTATCAAAGTAATAGACAATTACCTTCTGTATATCTGACATTACAATAAGACCTTGCCCAGTACCCAACTGTAGGTCCTCTTTCAAGTAGTTGATAAAGAAACTCCAGCTATGTTTAGTCTCCTTGTCCACAACTGCCCAGGCTATAGAAAACATATGATTATTTCCATTCCTTCCAACTGCTACTAGAAGTTCACCCTTACAAACACCCTTTAAGAAACATCCATCAAATCCTATTATTCTTATACATCATTTATTCCACCCCTTCTTCAATACATCCAAGCATACATAGAAGTACACAAAAAAATTCTTTCCTGGTACAGTTTCTCTATCCATCCTTACCCAAACAGAACTACCAGGATTGGTTTGTTTTATAACTTTAGCATAATCACATAACCTTGCAAATTCCATATTCCAGTCACCCATGGTCTCTCTAAGAATCATCATCTTTGCCTTGTAACAAATTGTTCTACCACATACAGTCCTAACTCATCCCTGCATAATTATTGTATTTCCCAAATCCTCAAAGATGGTTGTTTAGTTATTTCATCCTTGAATCTACATGCTAGTAACGTAATTGTACACGTTTTGTTCTTATTTGATGGAGAACATTTATGTATATTATGGTAATTCTTAATCATAAATTTACCAGAATCCCTATCAATAGCACCATAGCACAACCATTTTCTTTGAATTTACATTTAGCTCTCACTCTATGAGCTTCATTAGGCCTTAACTTAATTTGATAATTTTTTCAACATCATCTTTTACCAAAGCCTTTCTAAATTCCTTAGCATTCTCAAAAATCATTTCAAGTTCAAAAATAGCAACAATACATTCATCATCATACCTGATCTTTTTGCTCTTTCTTCTACCTAGTAGATCAACACCTCTAATAGCTTCTGCATCTTTTATATCAGTGTTATCATCACTATCACATTCTAAGCTATCAATATACTGCTCATCTCCTCCCAATCTGCCAACATATTTATCCTTCTTATTTATTCCAATATCTTCAAAGCCTCTGTCCACACCAGCCTCACCTATTGGTACATCTTCAAGTATTGTTTTCTTCTTCCTAGGATTAAGATTTGTTTTCTTCCTAAGATTAGGATTTCTTTTGTTTCTCCTTTCAGCTATAAGGGATCTCAATTCTTCATCAACATCTAAATCATCTTCATCTGGAATAACATCTACATCTGTGTCATTACTAGGCAGATCTGATTCAGCTTAATTCTAATTTGTATCACCTCCAGGCAATTCTGTATCAACTCCATTCAGATCTAAATCATTCTCCACAGTTCCCTCAGTATTTATACCCACAGATTCATCAACAGGATCAGACTGTGCTAAAAAACCAGTTGGAGCAGGAAATTCTTCCAACTCATCAATTTCATGGACCACATACACATGAAACTCATCACCATCTATCAAGTCTTTCACAAATTCTAACAATTGAGTATCAGAAGTAACTTGAACTAATTCATTGTTATCTTCACAGTAAAATCCCTTCACATTTGTATACCCAAGGTCTTTAGTGTAGTAAAGAAACTCGACAAGACTAAAATGAATCTATGCCAACACCAAATACATCTACTTCTCGTTGGAAAGTAGGGTTAGGGTTTCCAACAACACACCCCCCATGATGAAAACAAGTTAAAATATAGATGTCCATATCCCGAAAAGAACACCTCCAACAAAAGGAAATACCTAACAAGCCCTTTACTTTATCAGCACTAGTTAGGCCAAAACCTAAATTATAAATGAAAATAAAGAAAGCGGAATAAACAACAAAATACACCTTCAAGAATAAGCATACGAACACAAGAAAACAAAGGTAGAATCTTCACTTTATCCAATGTCGCACAGCCCGATACCTCATCAATACTTAATTTTCAATCTTAAACCTGAAAAATGGAGACATAAAATACAACCATGGTTATTACTAACAACGAATTGAAGGAAAAACAAAGCAATACATGTGAAGTGAAGTCGGTTTAGGGAGTTGAAATATTTACCTAGGGTTTTCATCTGAGAAGAGAGAAAATCAGATGATGGAAATTGAAAGATCACTCTTTTAATTTGAAGAAAAATGACGTGTAAAGATGTTTAAGAGTTGGCATCATATAACTGGTCAGTTAATCCACTTAGATATGATTGTGTTGCATGTGACTATGGTCTACATAAGTCTGTGTAAAAAGTGTTAAAGTGATACATCGGGACCCTACGTTAGGTGTTGAAAATGGAAATCGTTCCGTTGAGGTGTCTAAGTGAAACATTGTGCCAACTTTAGGGGGCCACCGATGGGTTACCACATAAATATATATTGGACACCTAATACTAAGTTTAGATCATTGCCACTCAATACAACAAAATATTAAAATGAATTTTGTATACTTTATAGTGAGAACCCCGTGCATCTAACAATGCATAAATATCTAAATGAAAGACTCGTAACATACCAGTGACCACATCAAGAGAATCTTCTAGGTCCTAGCGATCCTGGACAACATACAACCTGTTCTAGCGCTGACCACCACTTGTACCAGATGACACACCTTACTGAGTTGGGCGACCTGCTGGTGCTACTAGAGTTGTAGACTGAGCCCTATTATTGTTACCTTCTTTCCCCTGCCTAGCAGAAGGGCAATCCTTCAACCTATGGCCAGACTGACCACACCCAAAGCACCCTTCCTTTCCTGCAAGATACTTGCCCGGATGGTTCTTACCACACTTTGGAAAATTTGGGAAAGTCCTGTTACCTGAAGTACTCCCTTGAGACTTAGAGCCTGTGACCCTAGAAACTCAAGCGGATTCATCCGAACAAAATCCCGAACCCTAGCTGCAGCTGATCTACCATTTGGGTTAGTAGGTACTGGACCTACTGATTGTTCTGGTTGGTCACACTTTGAGCCAAAAGTTTGATCTCATTCCAAAACTCTACATTCGTAACTTCATGGTTTAGGACTAGGGGAACTGCGTTAGTGTTGCGTGCATTAGCATTCCGTGTGTAAGCTCTACTAAGAGGCATGATCTGAAACGCATAACGATGGATTAGAACTGAGAAAGTGAAGTTTTTCTTAAAACACTTCGTAGCAAAGAAAGTGAAGTTTTTCTTAAAACACTTCGTAGCCTCCCTCTCCTAGATGTGGTGCATTTCACACCCATGAAAGAGACTCTACTTAGTGTGGCTTTCAAACATCCGAAGACTCTTAAACCTAATGCTCTCATACCAAGTTTGTCACTCCCCGAGGCTACCTCCTTAACGTAACATGGGACCTAGGACCATGAGTGACTCCAAGCTAACCTTGTTTATGGCATATCATAAGCATACTGAAAATAGACTAAGTAAAACATGAACTACACGGAAGCTAAACCAATGAAAAACTGAAAGTGGGGAATGCCCAGCTAGTCTGAATGTATAAAACATACTAAGAGTTTAGAGTTACTGAACAATCAATTAAAAATTGAAGTTGTATCTACTACTATGTCTGAAAAGCCTCTAACTGATTAGAGTTGCTGGGACGTGCCCCCAGCTAACCCTAACAAACTTGAAAAGCTGAATAAAAGACTGAAATGGAAAGCATGTCTATTGTCCTCAAAGTATGAGGACTCACCACTGAAGTTGTTGAATATGGATCGAGAATCGATCTATGCATGATTTGAATCTAATGAGCATGCAGGATATAGATATAGGCTAAACAAATATATATGAACTGAACAAAGCATAACTGAGCAATGATATAATCTGAACTAAATATAAATGCTCAAATATAACTGAAAATTGAGCTAAATGAAATGACCAAACACTAATCATGAACATAACATGTTGAGACTGAATACTGAAGTATAAACTGAAAACCTGGTTAAATGCACTAGAATATGACTGTGGGAGCTACTATTGACTGACATAAAACCACGTAAGCTTAATGCGAAGTCCTATGTATACGCCCCATCGAGAGGACCTAATATACCTTGCCAGGGGTATAAAGGCGTGACTGCATGATCACTAAATCTGATGCCCAATAAAAGGGACTTATAAACCTACAGAGGCACGTAATTCTAGGACTATGAGGGTACGCTGAACCCTAGTCCAACTCGGTGCTAAGTCTACTCCCAACTGAATATGTATATGACCGAAATGTAACTGAAATATTGAATAGCTCGAAATACTGACATGCAAATCTAAGAATGCAACATTTATAAAATTGGTAGTGTAACATTCGAAGTTTAGAGCATGTTTATATGTTTAACTGACCCAGCAAGTGTAATTCATGAACTAAGAGAATCAACAAACCTAGGGTTCTGAGTTTCGTATAAGGAACTAAGCATAATTTCCAAGAAAACAAGCTATTTCGATTTGGAATACTACAATAGCTAAATCACAACAAATATCAAAGGTTTTAGAAACCCTAGGTCTAAACAAGATATAGAGAACCAAGAATCTGAATGAATTCTAGGGACCTAGTGGATGAAAAGAACCCACTAGTGAAATCCCACATACCTGGTGATGAAATCTACAGAGAAATCCTTCGATTTTGGGGCTGGAACTTGAAGAAAACCTCCTGCTTTTTCTTGAGGAGCTGATCGACTTTCCTCTTCTTTTTAGCTCTAATTTCGATGAATTTTGGTGAATAATCATTTAGGGTAGGTTCTGACTAGAATATTAGGCCTAAACTGAGTAAAACGATGTAGTTTAGGGATAAAATAATTAGGAAAAGACCCAACTACCCCTCTGCCAAAAGTTGACCATAACCTACGGACCCTGACCGATGGACCATGGTCTGATCGACAGACCGTGGTCTGATCAATGGAATGTGGTCTGACAGACGGACCGTGATCTAATCGACAGTCCATCCTGCACGTCCGTTATCTAGCTTCAGATAGGTTGAACTGGGGCCTTGAACCACGGACCCCTAACCATAGATTGTGGTCTGATCGACGGTCCGTAGGTCAGGCTGTGGTTCTGGACTTTTTTAGGCAATGCTGAGGTGATCAACCACGGACCATACCTACGGTCCATGGTCCCATCCACGGGCCATGAGTGGCCACCGTGGGTCGACACCTAAAACTTCTGAAAATTAGCATTTTACCCTTTTTCAAATCCAGGGTGTTACACAAGGGGCCAAATGGACCCCTATATATGTTAATTGTGGTAGAAACAAATCAGGGGCATGTCGAGATGGCTTTAATTGTTGCTTCAACTGTGGTCAGACAGGTCACTTTATGAGAGAGTGCCCTAAGAATACGTAGGGTAATATTAATGGGGGAAATAGAACCCAATCTTCTTCAGCGACTCTGGCAGACAGAGCTGCGCCTAGAGGAGCTACTTAAGGACAAGCGAAGGAGCAAATCGTCTGTATTCTATCACCAGTCGCCAAGAGAAGGATAATTCATCAGATGTTGTCATTGTATGATCAAAGTCTTTACTTTGGATGTATATGCAGTACTTGATCTAGGTACGAGTCTATCTTTTGTGACTCTATATATTGCTATAAGATTCTATATTCTTCCCGAACGACTTCTTAAGCCCTTTAGTGTTTCTACACTTGTTGGTGAGTCTATGTTAGCTGAGAGAGTTTATCGTGATTGTACCATCTTTGTCAATCACAAAGACACCATGGCTGACTTAGTTGAGTTAGACATGGTGGACTTTGATGTTATTCTAGGTATGGACTAGCGTCATGCTTGTTATGCCTCAGTTGATTGTACAACTAGAGTAGTAAAATTCCAGTTTCCTAATGAGTCAGTTGTATAGTGGAGGAATAGTTCAGTGTTTCATTTCGTACCTTAAGGCGAGCAAGTTAGTTTCCAAGGGGTGTGTCTATCACTTAGTCCGAATTAATGACTCTAGTGTTGAGACACCACATTTTCAGCCAGTTCCAGTTGTGAGTGAGTTTCTAAAAATCTTTCCAGATGATCTTCTTGGAGTCCCTCCTGAGAGAGAAATAGACTTCGGTATAGATATTTTTCTTGATACTCGTCATATCTCTATCCTGCCATATAAAATAGCTCCAGCAGAATTGAAAGAGTTCAAAGAGCAGTTGAATGATCTTCTTGAGAAAGGTTTTATTCGACCAATTGTCTCACTATGGGGCGATCCGGTCTTATTTGTGAGGAATAAAGATGTTTCTCTTAGAACGTGTATAGATTACCGTCATTTGAACAACTTTACTAACAAGAATAAGTATCCCCTTCCAAGAATTGATGATCTTTTCGATCAACTTCTGGGTGCCACTTGTTTTTCTAAGATAGACCTCAGATTTGGCTATCATCAGTTGAGAGTAAGAAAAAGTGATATTCCTAAGACAGCATTCAGGACCCATTATGGTCATTATGAATTTTTGGTCATGTCATTTGGTTTGACTAATGCTCCTGTAGCATTCATGGACCTTATGAACAAAGTGCTTAAGCCTTATCTAGATATGTTTGTTATCGTGTTCATTGATGACATTCTAATCAATTCGAGGAATGAGGAGGATCACGTTATTCATCTCAGAGTAGTTCTCCAAACTCTTAAGGATAGAGAGTTGTATGCTAAATTCTCTAAGTGTGAGTTCTGGCTTGAGTCTATGGCATTCTTAGGCCACATTGTTTCTGGTGATGGAATTCGAGATGATACTAAAAAAATAGAGGTAGTGCAGAATTGGCCTAGACCCATATTCTGACTGATATTAGGAGTTTCTTGGTATTATCTGGTTATTATAAGAGGTTTGTCGAGAGGTTTTCATCTATTTCATCCATGTTGACTAAGTTGACTCAGAAAACAGTAAAGTTACAATGGTCTGAAGCTTGTGAGAAAAGCTTTCAAGAATTGAAAACTAGGTTGACTACTGCCCCAGTGTTGACCTTACCAGAGGGTACACAAGCCTTTGTTGTGTATTGTGATGCGTCTAGAGTTGGACAGGGTTGTGTATTGATGTAGAATGGCAAAGTTATATGTCACGCCCCGAGCTTACACCCTGGGCGGGACTGGCACTCGAAGACCATTGCTAGCCCCAAGAGAACCCTTGGTCTGGCTTACTTAACTCAGCGGAAGACAATATTCATATCTATAATAATCAATGAACTTAACTGAACTGAATAATAAAATAACTGAGAATGTTTTAAGGATTAAACATTCAACTTGGCCAAAAGTGGCAACCAAAGTCTTTAACATAAGAATGATAATGCAAGGACTAATGAACTACTAACTGTCTATGAAGCCTCTAAAACAAAGAGGGATGTTGGGACAGGACCCCCGATCATCCTAATATCTGAAAGACTAGAAAGCAAATAAAGGAGTCCTCCGGAATATAAGGAGGCTCACCAACAGACTCTGAATGCTCAAGTTGGATCAACGAGGCGCTAGATGCTGATCCTGGTTACCTGCATCTGCATCATAAGACAATGCAGGCCAACTGGCATCAGTACATTGAATGTACTAGTATGCGAGTTGGAATGCTAACAAATATAGGATTGATAGAGGTTCTGAAAGAAACACTTACCTGGCTCTTCTCAACTCATAGAATACTCAACTCAATATAAAGCAATAAAACACATGTAATATATATATATATATATATATATATATATATATATAGCTTATAAAACAACTGAAAACAATCTTAGTTCGTTAAAGATAAAGCAATAACAAACTTAACTTTACTCATTTAGAAAGTAATATAACTTATGTGGGAGACTCTCAAACCGGCAACCATCACTATGAGCCTAAGTGATGGTACAATGTTTTACCTCACTTTGCCAAGGATCGTCCTATACCTTGCCATCGATATAGAACATTAACTACTAAGTGGATCCACTAGTCTATGCTAAAAATCACTAAGGAATCATCTAAAAAGTATGATCCTTTTTCTGCCCATAATGGCTACATGGTTTATGGGGGCTTGAGTTAATATGAACTCGCGTCCCCATGTCGGTGCTCAATAATACTCCCAAAATAAACTTAGCTCATATGTTTTTAAAACAACTTCTTCTCTGGTTTGAGGTAATTGCTCAAACTTACCTTAAAAAGCTCTCTTGGAATCAATGTTCTCTTTTTGTTGTTCAAAACTCTTTTGGAAATCTCAGTTTCCTGTCATCTCAAATGTGAAAACATTTACTCTTGGAAATACTTAGTTTCCATATATCATTTTAAAGAAAATGAACTTTGCTCTTACTTTTTACTAAACTTCAAAACTTAAGTCTTAAAACAAAGTTAAAACATTTGTAAAAGACTTATGAAAACTTGAAATGAACTTCTCTTACTGACTCTTGACTTCTTTTGACTTTACTCTTTACTTTCCTTGAATTTGAATTATGGATTCAAAGATTATGATTTGTGATAGGAAAGGTCTCTTGATGTTTAGGAAGGATTTGGAATGGCTAAACTTGAGAAAAAGTTACAAAATCACCGTCTTGGAACAAGTCCGCGACACGGAGATGTTCCTAAATAATTATTCGCAAAATTAAATCTTAAGACAGTGGAGTCCGCGTCCTCTCCGCGACGCGGAGCAGATTTTTGTTCACTGGGGGAACAAGTCCGCGACGAGGACTTGTTTCATGAACCTTACTCGACTTTTTCCTTCTTCGTTTTTCAGCCTCAATCCACCTAAATTCGATTATCTTCCTTAAATTCGTTTTAAATCCCGATGCCCAAAAAGTATACTCAAGAAACTAACTCAAAGCAACCCTAAACTCAATGTAAGGATCTCATAAACTTCTCAATTCGTCCTAATTCGCTAACAACTTTCTAATTCAAGAATATTTGTCAAGAACATCAATTTTCCAACTCTTCTAGGATGAATTTCACTGAATTAAACATGCTTGGCGCGTGGGTGGATGAACCCAATGCTATGAGAGACTCACATACCTAGTGGGATCAAATCCTTGAAGAAATCCGAGATCAAATCCTTTCGAAATAATGCATCTTGCTTTTCCTCTTCTCTTTTCTCTTGCGTTCTTTCTCCAAAAACCCTAACTCTATTTTTAAAAAGTATAAACTGAACCCAGTCAGTTTAGCCCCTAAAAATATTACCAAAAAGTGAATTAATTAAGTTGGGTAAGGAAAAGACCAAACTACCCCTTAAAAATCCAGATTGGACTTTCCTTTTTCCAACAGCCCAACTTCCAAAGGGTATAACTCACTCATCCAAACTCGGAATATCACCCAAAATTAGCGGCATTGGAAAATCATTCTAAGAGATTTCCAACCATATATGTAACTACACTTAACTCTTCCTGAGCTAGGAGTTATGGTCATTTGAAGTTGACCAAAAACTCACTTTTAACTTACTTAAAATTTTCCAGATTTCCTTATACTTTCCAAAAATAACTATTTCCATATTTTAAACTTCTTCTAGTTCTTTCTAGTTGCGAGATGTTACACTATAGCTTATGCCTCCAAACAGCTTAAGGTTCATGAGAAGAATTACCCAACCCATGATCTAGATTTGGCCGCTGTAGTGCTTGCTTTGAAAATATGGTGTCACTATCTATATAGTGTTCATGTGGATGTGTTCGCCGACCACAAGAGTTTTTAGTACATATTTAGTCAAAGAGAGATTAATCTTAGACAGAGGAGGTGGCTATAGTTACTCAAGGATTATGACATAAGTATTCTATATCACCCAGGTAAGGCTAGTGTTGTTGCTGATGCCTTGAGCAAGTTATCTATGGGTAGTACTTTCCATGTTGAGGAGGACAAGAAAGAGTTAGCGAAAGATGTTCACAAACTTGCACGATTAGGAGTCCGTTTGTTGGATTCCAATGAAGATGGTGCAGTGGTGATGAATGGGGCTGAATCATCATTAGTGTCTGAAGTGAAAGAGAAACAAGACCAAGACCCTATTTTGCTCGATTTGAAGGCAAGTGTTCATAAGTAAAAAGTGATGGCTTTTGAACAAGGGGGAGATTGTGTATTGAGGTATCAAGGTAGATTGTGTGTACCAATGGTGGATGGACTCCAATGGAGGATTATGGAGGAAGCTCATAACTCCAGATATTTGATCCATCCTGGTTCCACAAAGATGTATCGCGACTTAAGAGAAGTCTATTAGGGGAGTACTATGAAGAAGTGAATTGTTGAGTTCGTTGCTAAGTGCCTGAATTGTCAACAAGTCAAGGTAGAGCACCAAAACCCTGGTGGTATGGGTCAAAATATAGAGATTCCATAATGAAAGTGGGAGATGATCAATATGGATTTTATTACTGGTTTGTCACGGTCTCGCAGGCAGCTTGATTCTATTTGGGTGATTCTAGATCGAATGACTAAATCAGCCCATTTTTTCCGGTAAAGACTACCCATTCAGCAGAGGATTATGCCAAGTTATATCTTCAAGAGGTAGTTAGACTTCATGGAGTTCCAGTGTCGATTATTTCAGATAGAGGTGCACAATTTACTACACAATTTTGGAAGTCTTTCCAAAAAGGTTTGGGTTCAAAGGTGAAGTTGAGTACTGATTTTCATCATCATATTGATGGTCAAGCAGAGCGCACCATTCAGACTTTAGAATATATGTTGAGGGCTTGTGTGATCGATTTTGAAGGTAATTGGGATGATCACTTACCTCTCATTGAGTTTGCTTATGACAATAGTTATCACTCTAGCATCCAAATGACTCATTACGAAGCTCTTTATCGGAGAAGATGTAGATCTCCTATTGGATGGTTTGAGGTTAGTGAAGCTGGGTTGATAGGACCAGACTTAGTTCATCAAGCTATGGAGAAAGTAAAGACTATTCAAGAAAGGTTGAAAACAGCGCAAAGTCGTCAGAAATCCTTTACCGATGTTAGGAGAAGAGACTTAGAGTTTGAAGCACCCATGAAGGGTGTTATGAGATTTGGTAAGAAGGGGAAGCTTAGTCCCCAGTTTATTGGTCCTTACAGGTTATCCAAAAGGATTGGCAATGTAGCTTATGAGTTGGAGCTACATAAGAGTTAGCACCAGTCCATCTGGTGTTTCACATTTCTATGTTGAAAAAGTGTATGGGCGATCCTTCACTTATATTACCTACTGAAAATTTTGGTATTAAGGACAACCTATCTTATAAGGAGATTCCTGTTCAGATTCTAGATCGTCAGGTTCGCAAGTTAAGAACCAAGGAGGTAGCATCAGTCAAGGTCCTATGGAGGAATCAGTTTGTTGAGGAAGCTACTCGGGAGGCTAAGGAGGATATGAAGAAGAGATACCCACATCTCTTTGAGTCCGGACAAGCTTTAAATCAAGGTACTAGTTCTTTTCTTAGTACTCTTTAAGTTGATGTGTTGTGTATATGTTTCATGTTGGGTGTTTGAGTTGATGTTAGATGTTACACCATTATTTCTACTTAGATTAATCTCATTCGAGGATGAATGTTCCCAAGGGGGAGATATTGTAACATCCCACCTTGTAAAGAGCTAAATTTAGAAATAACTAATTTGGAAAGAGCCAAATCTGAAATTTTGCAAGTTATGCTTAAGTTGTAAGTTTTGGGTCCACTTCAAAAGACTATAACTTTTAGTACAAGATGATTTAGGTGACACATAAGATATTAAATAAAAGGTCTTTGAATCCTCTTTCCAATGCCACCAAGTTTGCTAATTTTTGAGCTTGTATGAGGGAGATATGACCATTTGAAGTTAGCATGTCCAATTAAGGAAAGTTACTCAAAAATATGTGGGGTATTTTGGTATTTTCCTTACCCAATCAGATTAATTCGAAATTAGTATTATTTTTGGGGTCAAATCTGATTTGGGTCAGTTTTACAATCCTAAACTACGCTTAGGGTTTTAGAAGAGAATTCAAGAAGAAGAAAACGAGAGAAAAGGAAGAACGAACAAGGATTTCGTGAATCGAATATTTATTTCACCAAATCGAGGTATGTAAGGTTTTACAATGTTGTTGGGTTCATTCACCCACACGCCAATCATATTTTACATTATCGAATTCATTCATCCCTAAAGATTGAGAAATTAAGTTCTTGATGAGTTTCTTGAAGAGTTGTTATTCGTTCTTGAATCTTGATGTTTGGTCTTAAGGCAAAGATTTTGTTAAGGGATTGAGTAAATTGATAGTTCTTGAGTGAGTATCGCTAAAATTGTTTTGGGTTGTAGGAATTTGAGAGTTTTTACCTTAGCATTTCAGTGGGTATGAGTTGAATCGGGTTTGGGAGAAGAAGGAAAGATTGGGCAGAATTTGGCACCCAACGTCACAGACTTACTCCCCCAAAAAGAAAATTCTCTCTCTGCGTCACGGAGAGAACGCGGACTCCACTGTTTCAAAAATTATTTCACGACCAAATATTATAATTCATCTCTGCGTCGCGGACTTGCTCCCAGACAATATTTTTTTACCATTTCTCATGATTAACTATCTAAAACACTTTTAATCATCATGATATCCTTCATATCACAAATCATAACTCTTGAATTCATAATTCAAATTCAAGGTAGAATTAAAAGTCAACTTTGAGAGAGACTTCCGAGTCTATTTGAGAAGAGTCTTTTACATTGTTTTTAAACTTATTTTACGACTTGAGTACTTAAGTATGAGGATGAGTAAAGTTGAGTTCATTTCTTTAAAAATGAATATATGGGAACTAAGTATTCTCAAGAGTAAATGTTTTCACATTTAAAAATAGGAGGAAACTGAGTTTTCCAAATGAGTTTTGAGGAGTTTTGAGCACTATCTCTTTTAAGAGAATTTTTTGAGTAATAATCTCAAAGTTAAGGAAGAGGAAATGTTTTCTTTAAAACATATGAGCTAAGTTATATTTTTGGGAGTAGTATTGAGCACCGATATGGGGGAGAGTCCAAACAACTCACAACCCCCATAAACCATGTAGCCAACGTGGGTAGAAAGGGTCATACTTTTTAGATGATTCCATATTGATTTTAAGCATAGACTAGTGGATCCACTTAGTTGATGAGTTTTATACCCCGGCAAGGTATAGGGCAGTTCTGGCAGCATGGAGGAGACGTTTTATCATCACATAGCTCATAGTGATTGTTGTCAGTTAGAGAACCTCCCAAATAGAGTTTACTTTGTATTTTTACATACAAACTAAGTTACTATTGTATTTTTAAATACATTGAGTTTCTATCTACTATTTTAAAATTCTTTATGTAAACTGTACTTTTATCGTCGTTTTATATTGCATTGAGTTGAGGTTGAGTTGAGTAGAGTCGAGGTGAGTATGTTTCCTTTAATTAGTTCAAGCTTGCAGGTTATGTTCAGTGTTCCCCTTAAATGCTCGTACATTCCATGTACTAACGCCATTTGGCCTGCATCTTTCATGATGCACATACGGGTAAACAGGATCATCAACCAGCGCTTCGTTGATTCAGTCAAGTTCCAGAGTTGTTGGTGAGCCTCTTTTTTTTCCGGAGGATCCCTCATTTATTTTTTGTTAGTCAATTGGTTAGGATGATCGGTGGTCTTGTCCTAACATCCCTCATAGTATTAGAGGTTTCATAGATAGATAGACAGTAGTTCATGAGTATTTTCATTTTCAGTTGTTAATGTTTTAAAGACTTGAGTTGCCTATTTCTGGCTAGTTAAATATTCTTATATATTCTGAGTTTATATTTTGAGACAGTTGAGTAAAGTTTACATTTGATTTCATCTTATGTTGAAGAAAGTCTTCTGCTGAGTATTGAGCCAAGCCAAGGGTTCGCTTGGGGCCAGCAATGGTTCTCGAGTGCCACTCGCACCCAGGGTGTAGGCTCGGGGCGTGACAAAATTACGCTTCAAGAATATCCAATTTTCCGTGAAAAGAAATGTTTAAGGAGAGAAGAAGAAAAATATGTTTGCCAATATAGAGAAAGATATAAAAGGAAAAAATTTAAATATAAAAATATAGCTAATGAGGTAACCCAATAATTATTAAAAGACCCTTTTTGTCAAAAAAAATATATATCTGGGATATTTATTACCAATTTGATCAATAGTTGTCATCCATAATTCTATGTTTTCTGCTCAAGGTTGGAATATAAATTAAAACCTAAATTTACTATTATAAATAGAGTGTTACCGCCTCTCTTTTTTTCAGCTATCCTTCCAACAATTTCTTCAATGTCTCATGAAACGCCTTTGCTTAGCCTTAAGAAGACATTCTTTTACAATTTTTTCCCATCAAAAGCTGAAGAAGAAGCTTGCAAACTTAACAACACTCCACATGTAGTGACTCGAGAACTAATTGAGATAAGGGATATATACCCTCCCCTGAAAATCAATTTGGAAAACCCCTGGCAAATCAAGAAAAAGATTACTTGTGATGAGATCATTTTAGGAAGGCTGGTGATTCCATTTTTCGAGACATTTGAGTACATTATTCAATATTGGACATTGGATGTAGCTAAAAGTTTGGAGAACGGGTATGATGTGCCTGTTGACGTGTGGGATTTAACTGGGGCGAATGTCCCTAAGAAGTATGAAGGTGAAAGTGCTTTCTTAAAGAAGTTGTACAATGATGACTTTTCTCTTTCATGCATCAAATTGTTCAACAACCGCGGATTGGGCGATGGTGATGAAATTGGGCTATATTGGGATCCTAGATCTTTAAGTTTAATGTTCAAATTACTTTCTCAAATTCATGCTCAGTGAAAGGTCCAAGTCTTTTTGTTACCTCATTAGGATTGGTAAGGTAAGGTCTAACCATTTGCTTGTACTTATCCCTATTGAGATTTTTTTTAATTTCTAATAAAAGTCTGTTAGATACTTTGTCTAGTGGTAAATTTGCCCAAACAATAATAATATAGTTGTAATAGTTGAAGATTGGACTTTTTGCACAATGATGATTCTTCAAATTCCCAATTTAGTTTGCGCAATCCCCTTTTTGTACCTGCGGTTTCATTCCTTTTTTATTTAGATATGCCATTTCACAAAACACTAATTTATTTCTCCTCTAAGTTGCAAACAAGAATGGATACCTTCCCAATAAGTATCTGTTAGAAATAGGTACACACATTGATGGGTTGACTCCACTAAATAACTCCTTACAGTAAATTACAAACTCCATGAAATAACTCCCTATAGTAAGTTACAAATTTATAGACCATTGGCCTGATTTATTGCTTATCTCAAAGAAGTTGGATAAGTACTAATTCCAAAAGTCTTAGTCCAAATCCTATAAAATATTCATACTATATTTATTTATATTATAAAATATATCAAAAAGCAGATACCTTTTCACATTGAAGGATTGTGACTTTTCTGATGGGTTGTACTTTTTCAAAGAGTTGTGACTTTTCAATGTCGGCCAAACTTCACAAAATTTTGGAGATATGATTAATACAAAAATATTTTAACTCTCAATAAAATATATTAATAGGTACAAGTATCTTATCAAGTTGCATCAAAATTTATCCTCTCTTTGTTGTCTCTTCTTCAATTTTGATTCCATCAAGAATGCTTAAAAAGTTTTCATGCCAAAAACAAAAAAGTAATTCAATATAAACTAATTAAAGATAAAATTGTACATATCATTGAATAACACTAGCGTAAGTTGTCGTACAATGTGATGATAGAAGGAAAAAGCCCCCAAAAAGAAGTAGGTGTAACACATAAAAAAATTAGAACTAAGATTGAACAAGAGAGAAGGGAAAACCATGGAGGGGGTCCACGGGCCGTGAAGAAGACCACGACCCGTCACCCTGCTCTTGGTTGTGCACCCAGAAAAGGGTGGGAAACCACAGACCATTAGACGGTCCTTGGAACCTCACACGGACCGTGGAGTGGCCCGTGAAAGGGGTACAGGATCACCCAAGCCCCTATGAAGGACCACAAACAACTAGATGGTCCGTGGAACTTCACACGGGCCGTATGGTGGCCCGTGAAAGTGACACTTAAACCCACAAGCCACTGTGAAGAACCACAGTTTCCTAAACAGCCCGTGGAGCTTCACACGAGCCGTGAAGTGGCTCGTGAAAGAGGCTTGTCAGACTTTGAGGTTTGAGTCAACTTCAAACGATCATATCTTTCAGCAAAAAATGAATTAGGTGGCCCATGACCTATCAAATTAAAGATCTCAGAATCCTTTTACCAATGCCACTGAGTTTGCCCAACTTCAAGCTCGGAGTAAAAAGTTATGCCCGAAATAGTGAAGCCTTGTCGGGCTGAGCATCTTCACGACCCACTTGACGGGCCATAGTGCTCTAGACGGCCCATGAAGCATGTCTTGAAGTCACTTCGTCAGCTTTTAAGTCAACGTCACATTGGTCTTTTCCCCTATGTATTTGATACTTAAACTGCGTTGTTTTACTCAGTCTAAGCCTAATAATCTAATCAGAAACTACCTAGAGCCCTCATTCTCCTAAAATCATCTAAAGAGGCGATATTTCTCACAAGCACAAACATAGGTCTTCTTCAAATTCAGTCCCAAAATCTAAAGGATTTCTCCCTAGTTTTGTCACCAGGTATGTGGGATTTCACTAGTGGGTTCTTTTCACCTATTAGGTTTCTAGAATTCAGTTAGTTCTTAAATTTTTCATAAATTGCTCAGACCTGGGGTTTCCAAAATCTTGGAGATTCATTTTGATTTTAGCTGCTATAAATCCACGGTTCTAAATAACATGTTTCTTGGAAAATTTGCATAGTTTCATGTATAGAATTCAGAAACCTAGCTTGTATTAATTATCAGTACTTATGAGTTATACCTGCTAGGCAAATTAGTCAGAAAATCATGCTTCAGAACTCGAATGTCATATCTTTTAGTATATTTATGTTGCATTTTAAGATAGCATGTCAGTATTTTGAGCTACTCGATATTTCAATTGCATTTTAGCTATATACATATTTAGTTGAGAGTAGACTTAGCATCGAGTTGGACTAAGGTTCAGCGTACCCTCACAGTCATAGAACCACGTGCCAACGTAGGTTCAGAAATCCCCTTTGTTGGGCATCAATTTTAGTGATCACGCCACAGTCATGTCTTTATACCCCTGGCAAGGTATATTGGGTCCTCTCGATGGGGAGTGTACATCGGACTCCATGTTTAGCTCACGTGGCTTATGTCGGTTAATAGTAGCTCCCACGGTCATACTCTTATTGCGTTGACCATGTTATTAGCATGTACTTCAGTATTGAGTTCAACATGTTATCTTCATGATTAGTATTTGATCATTGTGTTTAGCTCAGTTTTTAGTTATACTAAAGTACAGCCTATTGACATGCTCAGTCTATATTGTCAGTATTATTTTGTTCTATTTATATTGTTCATATTAGTATCTATATCCTACATGCTTAGTACATTCAAAGTAGTGACGCATACTTTGTGCTACATTGTTTTATGATGTAGGTTCAGGCGCTCAGCATCCAGATCACGCTTAGTACAATTTCCAACCCATACTCAACAACTTCAGTGGTGAGTCCTCATAGTTCGAGGGAGTTTCTTTATGCTTGGTTTAGTTAGCTTACTTTCCGTATTTCAGTATCTTTTTGAGTTAGATGGGGACGTTTCCCAGCATCTCATAAGTAGTAGAGGCTTTTAGACATAGAGTCAGTGTTAAGTGTTTTGGGGTTGTTTCCCCCAGATATTCAAATATATTTTCATTTGGAGTCCTTTAGTTTTGACTCATTTATTAGTTATGATTCCGCTTATCTTAGTTATATATTCAGTATGCTTGGGGTATGATAGACGCGGGGTTAGCTTGGGGTCACTTGTGATCCTAGGTCTCGTGTTATGTCTAGGGGATAGCCTTAGGGTGTGACAGTAGGTATGAACCAAAAAATTGTCATGGTTGTGATAAATTGTTTAACAATTGAGCAGTTGAATAGTTTTTCTTTTAACTTGTTGAATGGAGGAAAAAATAATAAGTAGATTAAAGTTTTGGTTCATTATTTCTTTTTGTGAAGATCCAAAGTAGACTTCCAAGGAATTGACGAAGTTCCACAAAAATTAGGGATGAAATTTGTCACGAAGAAGAAGATACAACAATGGGTATGATTTGCCTATTTTTTATAGGTCATTCCTGAAAAACGCATCTAAAGGGATACAAGAGTTGATGAAGCGGGTTTAAAGGTAAAAATAAAATAGGGGTAAAAAACCTAAAAATATGAAGAAAAATATAAAAATAAATTCCTGAACTCTAAGGGTGCCGTGTAGGCGGGCTTATGATTCTCTTTATATATATATATATATATATGATTTCGACTTACATAAACAACATAATTTTCCGATGAAAGGTGTTCACTTGCACACTCTTAATAGGTTGTAGCTCCTCCCCTGTGAAGAATAGTCAAGTCTCCCATTTGCTACCCCCCCCCCCCTTTTTTGTTGTTGGTTTCTTTGTTTTATTGTTTTCCTCATGTGAATGTAATGTTACATTAGTTTTTGGATCAAAATAGTGGATCCTTCATTTCCTCTATTTACTTTTGTTTGATATGAAATATTTTTCAATCTTTTTACTATAGATATGGTAAGAAAATAAGTTCCTTGAAAATAAAAATAATAATTATTTTGTGGCAGATGACTAAACTAAATCATGGCTCCACTTTAGATCAACACCTATATAAGAAGAACAATGCATAATAAAACACAACTTTTTCCTTTTCTTTTTTTGTGGGTCAGTCAATTAATGATTTTTTGGGTGAAAAAATGTGGTTTTTAAAAAGATAACAAGGATGTTGGTTATAGTTTGCTCTTCAATAATACTCTCTACTACATGAAAAAATACATAATAAGTTGCAAAAACTTATTGTACAGGTGTTTGGCTAACTCCCTTGAATTATGTAATTTTATATTTAATTGGACTTATGTTTAGATATTTACATATGATTTTTTGGGTGAAAAAAATGTGGTTTTTAAAAAGATAACAAGTACGTTGGTTATAGTTTGCTCTTCAATAATACTCTCTACTACATTAAAAAATACATAATG
Organism: Solanum raphanifolium; assembly: GCA_036250405.1. Taxonomy (NCBI): domain Eukaryota; kingdom Viridiplantae; phylum Streptophyta; class Magnoliopsida; order Solanales; family Solanaceae; genus Solanum; species Solanum raphanifolium. The sequence goes on from JAJOOE010001884.1 coordinate 24,391, forward strand.
AATAGCAAAAACTTATTGTAAAGGTGCTCGGCTGACTCCCTTGTATAATGAAACTTTAAATTTAATTGGACTTGTGTTTAGATATTTACATACATAATATTCATATGAAAACACTTATAATCAAGTAAACAAAATGAATTTGATGTAAGTTTAATGAAATTTCACCTACTGTGACGTATTTCAACAATATTACCCAAAAAAAACTATTTTTTTCATTTTGAAATTAAAAAATAAATAAAATTGAATCAAGTTAAATAAACCAATAAAACTCCATCTCTATAAATCCTCATTCGGAATATCACGTGGATAATAATTAAGTTGAATGTAAAATATGTGAAATAGATCACCTTTAGAAAGAAGAACAATAATATTAAACACGTACTTTTTTTATAAAAAATATTATACCTTCTAAACTTAGATTGACATTGATATTTTAGGGGATAACTTTTACGATAATTTTCTCGGTTCAGTTCGGTTTACGTATTATTGGGTCAGTTTATCGGTTTTCAATTTTTAAATACGTCAAATCAATAACCAAACCAGTAAGAAATTGTTTATCGATTTTCGATTTATCAAATTTTGGTCCTTAACAGTTCAATTTTCAGTTTTCGATTTAACCAATAAGAAAATGTTCATTTAACAATTGTATGGCTTCCCCAACAATTTGGCACGACAAGACAATAATGTAACTTTACAGAATTCTATAAAATAGAAACAATAATAACTAACATTAAAAGAATTATACTAGTGTAACAAAAATAAAAGAACTAGGACAATGATGTGAATTGAATGCTAAAGGGCAAAAGTAGTAACCAATAAGGTATTCATATTAATATTAAATATTTATATAGGGCAAGGTAGTAAATTACTACTATATTAATGGGTTATCGGTTTACCCAATAACCCAATATTAGAAAAGCAATATTGAATCAATAACTCGATATTTTTTTAATAAAACCAATAAGAATCCATTAACAAAATAACCCAATAACAATAACTGAATAGCATATTTATGGTTCGATTTATTGGCCAACTCGATTTTTGTACACCCCTATATACAATTACCGAAACAAATCAGAGAAAATAAGGTGAACGCCGATAGTGTTTTTTTCTTTGGTAAATAGGATATATATATAAGTAATTAGTCTGGCGATGGAGTTAGCCTCCAGCTTAGTTTGATACATTGTTTGTGACCAGTATCTAGTCATTGATGTTCAAATTACATTTAGGAATCTTCCTAACAAAGCAAGTCCCTACAACATCTCGGGTTCGAGTCCTGGATATGAAAAAAATCGCGCACATGTTTTGGTAAAGCTTTTCACTAATTTACCTATATGGTCTCTAAACACCCGACATATGCCCCCTTTCTCGGGTCTCGAGGTACTGATCCATCTGTATTAAGCTTGAGAGTTCCTTGAGCTCGGGGTGGGGGGTTCTACTTAATATGGACAACCGTCATGCTAGTTTTAGGCATCTTGGTTTCCGCAACAATGAAATTGTATTAAGTAGGGTTGTTCATGTTTATAGTTTAAAAATCAAATCAAATCGAACCGCAATCCGAACCTAACCGATTAAAAAATCGATATTTGGTTTGGTTAGGTTTGGTTTTATATTTTGAAAAACCGACATTATTTGGTTTGGTTGTGATTTTACTAAAAAACAACTGCAAAAATAACCAAACCTAATCGATAAATTAGATACATACATTTTATATATTATTCATAAATAAATAATAAATATTTTGTTAAATTTTAATCAAATTAAGTATTTAACTTTACCAATTTTAGCTCAACTATTACAATCCTAAGTCCAAGTCCATCAAAATCCATTACTTTAGTATTTACTTACCCTACCTCACATAAGATAGTCACACTCTCTTAATTGAATCACTTTGTTCATTTAATAATAACTCTAGTATTGCTTAATTGCTTAATTGAACCGACAATACCGAAAAAAAACCAGAAAAATTGTACCAAACCGACAATAACCAAACTGACGGTTATTTTTTTCATTTGGTTTGGTTTGGTTTTAGAAATTTAAAAAACCGACTAGATTGGTTTGGTTTTGGTTTTAACCAATAACCGATCCAAATCGAACCACGAACACCCCTAGTATTAAGTATCTTATCTTTTCACTTTTAATTAGTTTAAAATAATTATGTGTATGTTTTTGAAAATAAAATAAAATTATCTTTAATTTTAACGTGTTAATTTATTTTATGTTTTATTTAATTTTCTTCACTTATTTTGATATCCACTCAAAATTAACTTATTTTAAATATAAGACATTTGGAATTAAATTTGAAATCAAATCAAAAGGAAAGACAAAGAAAACAAAAAATAGTAATTAAAATCAAATAAAAAATAAAAGAGAAAAAACAATGAATGAAGGCCAAAAAAAACTTTTGAAAAGTTTAATTACAAGACAATATTTTTTTAAAAATAAAAAATTATGTGTGTTAAATTAATAAAAAAATATTTACACACGTAGCAGGTGTGTGTACAAACACAATTAACTTATCTGGTTTTAGGTGTCATGTCAGCACAAAAGATGAACAAAAATATGGAAAAATGATTTGGGGGGGGGGGGGGGGGGTT
>JAJOOE010001886.1:0-50430 GCA_036250405.1 Solanum raphanifolium
AAAATTTAAAGATCCTTTTAAGGATAAATCCGTGGTGAAAAAGCTAGCTTAAGGTGCAAATGGACAAATCTTGTCCACCTTATGACATGAGAATTTAAGGATCCATTTAAGGATGAATCCATGAAAAGACAAGCTTCAGGTGCATAGGGACAATTTTGTCTACCTTAAGGCATGGGAATTTAAAGATCCTTTTAAGGATAAATCCGTGAAAAAGGCCAACTTAAGTTGCAACGGGACAATTTTTTCTACCTTAAGGCATGAGAATTTAACAACTTCCATATTTGGAGGATTTGAGGACTTCAACTTACAAACTGGACAAATTTGAAGACATCAACTTGCATATTTTGAGGAATTGAAGACTTCAACTTGTATACTTGAAAGATTTGAAGACTTCAACTTGCATTATTGGAAGATTTGAAGATTTCAACTTGCAGACTTGGGGGATTTGAAGACTTCAACTTGCAAACTTGAAGAATTTGAAGACTTCAACTAGAATATTTGGAGGATATGAAAACTTCAACTTGTATACTTAAGAATTTGAAGGCTTCAACTTGCATATTTTGAGGATTTGAAGACTTCAACTTGCATACTTGGCTGAATTTAAAGACTTCAAACATACTTGTTAAAAAAAAGATCATATTTTATAAGGGTTCCCCCCCCCCCCCCCCATCCATTGACACCTCAATACTAATTAGGATAAAGATGTAGAGTCCTAGTACGTTAGTATGTTTGAGCTATATATGTAGTTAGTTCCTCTTCTCTTTAGGTCTCTTATGTTCATCAGACTCCTTTCTCTTCTATACATGTTCATGTATAAATACCACACACTGTATCAATAATGCTCACGCTTTGATAATCATATACAACTCTTATATGGTATCAAGAGCCTCCTAAACACTTTGACAAGTATATCCAATCCTTTTTTTTTCCAGAATTCTAACTTTTTTTCCCAGAATGCCTGTTATTTCCTCTTCCTCCTCTCCTAACTCTCCAGCAGTCACTCTCAATCAAGGGGGTGTCGTTTAGACCTCTCAAGTGATCTCTTTTAACACTGCGTCTCAACTATACTTTAAGCTAACAAGAACTGCAAAATTTCCAACTTGGAAATCTCAAGTTGCCACTCTATTGTTTGGCTATGATCTTCTTACCTTTGTTGATAGTTAACTTCCCGTCCCAATTCGCACATTCTGGACAAAGACAATAACCAAATCCCTAACCTCAACTTGAGATTGTGGCAACGACAAGACAGTCTTGTTCGCAATGCCATTATGACGTCAGTTGACGCTACAATCACTCCCCTCATTGTCCATACTTCTACTACCAAAGAAGCTTAAGATATTCTCATAACAACTTAGGCGAGCAAATTGCACTCAAGAATTTTCAGTTTGAGCGATACTGTGGCGAATGTCAAATGAGACGCATGTTCAATCAGTGATTATATGAGAGAGATCAAGTCCATTCTAGATGATTTGGCCTACAGTGGTTCACCCGTTAACAGTGAGGAACTTTTCATTAAGGTCTTGAGTGGTCTAGGTCCCGAGTACAAAGAGTTATTTGCAATAATAAGAGCTCCTGATAATCCTATCACATTTGAAGAAGTCTTTGATAAACTCCTTGCACAAGAGATGTTCATCAAACACTCAGAGCCTAAGGTCGACACACCATGATCACTGCTCAACTTCATCAACATTCCACCAACAATGGTCCCAAAAATAGACAACCTAACTCTTCCTATCTTTGGAACACTACTCCATCAGGTTCCTACAACTTTCGTAATCAATTTTTGGCCCCGAATAACAATTCATTCACTCAATAGAATATCACCAAAAGCAACAATCAGCGAGTCCAATGTCAACTTTGTGATAAGTTTGGTCACATTGCAAAGGTCTGTAAGTCCAAATCACAGAGTGCTACTGAAGCATATGCTAATTTTGTCAATCGTCACTCTTATGCTTCCAATTCCCCAAGACCTTGGGTTGTGGATTCCAGAGCCTCTCATCATATTACAAACAACTCTCACCCTCTCCAGACACCAACTGATTTCTCTGGAACAAATGCAATAATTGTTGGTAATGGTAAAATAATTCCTATCTCTCATATTGGTCACACTAATTTATCTTCTCTTAATCTTGCTGTCAACTTTCTTTTAAAAAATGTTTTTTGTTCTCCATCTATAAAAAAGAAGTTGATTTCTGTTGCTCAATTTTGTAGGCAAAATCTAACTTCCATTGAATTTTTTCCTTATTCTTTTGTTGTGAAAGATTTGAGCACAGGGGCATATCTTCTTCAAGGAAAGACTAATGATGATCTCTATGAGTGGCCTCTTGACATGACCAAATCAGTCACACCTTGTCCTCAAACACATTTTGTTGCATCGACCATCATTACATCTATGGCATGCTCGTCCTATCCATCCTCAACCTCGTATATCAAAGCTTGTGTCTCTTATTTCAACCTACCAGTGAACCATGTTGAGTCTTTTACATTATGTAATTCATGTTTATGCAATAAGAGTCACCGTCTACCATTTGGTAACAATTCAATTACAAGTTTTAGGCCTTTTGATGTTGTTTACTCAGATGTTTGGGGTCCCTCTCCAACTATCTCTTTTGATAATTTCAGACTCTATGTTATTTTTGTTGATCATTTCACAAAATATACTTGGTTGTTTCCTCTCAAATCCAAATCAGACGTTAAGGAAATTTTAATTAACTATGTTCTAATGGTTCAAAATGAATTTCAATTGAGAATTAAAATGGTGTACACTGACGGGGGAGGTGAATACATTGGCCTTAAATCCACTCTCTTGAATTTTGGGATCAAGCATCTTATAAATCCTCCATACACTCCCCAACTAGTTGGCACTGCCGAAAGAAAATATTACCACGTTGTTACACCGTTTTAACTCTTCTTCACCATGCTTTTGTTCTTCTCAAATTTTGGTCTCTCACATTCCAATTTGTAGTCTACCTTATTAACAGGCTGCCAACACCACTTTTTGGTCGTAAATCTCCATTTGAGTGTCTCTTTAACACTACCCCAAACCCTCTTAAACTAAGGGTATTTGGTTGTCTTTGTTATCCATGGTTAAATCCCTACACGTCGACCAAACTTGATCCCAAGTCTAATCCTTGTGTGTTCATAGGATACTCCACTACCACAAATAGTTATGCTTGCCTAGACCTTGCCCCTTAAAAGTCTATATCTCTAGGCATGTCATATTCGTTGAACATATTTTTCCATTCACAACCAACTATCCTCCATTCTCTCGTCCATGAGTCTCACGCATGGAAAAATGGTTGTGTCCAGATAACCCCTCTAGCCCTTCCTCTTCCTCACAATCTCCTTCAACTCCTGTTGTTGCATAACCAATTCCAATTCCTACTACTACTGATTTGGTCAACTCCATGTCTACTCATGGATCGCACACTCAAGGCCATTAGGATGACGTGCCAACCAACTCTACTATAAGTCATACTACACACTCTTCGTCTTTTTCTCCTTCTCAAAATAACAGTCCATATACATCTCCACAAACAAATCCTAAAACACTATCAAATCGAATGGTCACTAGGACTCAAAATAATAATTTCAAACCCAAAGTGATTTTTGATTACCTTGAATCCTCTACTACAAAACATCTTCCACTATCCCCAAATACCTTCTGTCAAGCATCCAAATATCCTGAATGACAGGCTGCTATGACAGAAGAACATATTGCCTTACTTAAAAATAAAACTTGGGCATTGGTTCCATCTACTCCCTCTCAAAAAGTAATTGGGTGCAAATGGATGTTTTGTGTCAAACACAAGCCTGATGGGCCAATAGAGTGTTATAAATCCAGATTAGTGGCAAAAGGATTTCATCAGCGTCTTGGAATTGACTTCCATTCTACCTTCAGTCTAGTTATTAAAACCACAACTATTCACCTTATGTTGTTCTTAGTTGTGTCTCTTAACTGGTTGTTGCGTCAACTTGACGTAAACAATGTCTTTTTACAGGGTACTCTACATGATGTCGTTTTCATGCAACAACCACCTGGATTTTTGGATTCCCAATTCCCAATCACGTGTGTAAACTACATAAATCTATCTATGGACTTAGCAGGCACCACGAGTATGGTATACTGAAATAAATAAGTTTCTTTTATCATGTGTCTTTGTTTGTTCCAAATCTGATGATTCTTTATTCATCAAATGGTCTCTTAATTCTCTCATTATTTTTATGATCTATGTTGATGATATTTTTGTTACAGGCTCTAACAACTCGCATGTCCATGCTACAGTCAAGTTTTTAGATTTTCAATTAAGGATCTTGGTCCTTTACATTCTTTTCTAGGCGTTGAAGTTATACAGCATGATCATGGATTGACTCTCACACAAAGTAGCTTAATTGCGGACATACTCAACAATTTCAATATGCTGGATGCAAACAGTGTGAGCACTCCTCTGTCCACAAGTGAAATTTTATCCTTCTCCTTCAGCAGACGCTACACTTCATAGGCAGGTCATTGGCTCATTGCAATACCTCACCTTTACACAACTTGATATATGATTTGTAGTAAAAAGCTTACTAAATTCCAACACTCTCTATCAACTAAGCATTGGCAAGCAACAAAGAGGCTTCTTTGTTATCTGAAAGGAACCATAACATGTGGACTTCACTTCAAACATGGTAAATCTTCTCAAGTACTTGCATATCTGATTGATATGGTATTCCCGATACTAGACACTCCACTTTAGCCTATATTATTTTTCTTGGAAAGAATCCAATTAATTAGTGCTCCAACAAGCAACGCATTGTTGCAGATCTTCAACAGAAAATGAATATAGGGTTGTAGCAAGTGATTTAGCTTAGCTAAATTGGCTAACCAACCTACTACAAGAACTTTGGGTCAAGTTGCCTTGTCCTCCTAAGGTTTTTTGCAATAACATTGGTATCGCTTACCTGTGCCATAATCCAGTCTTTCACACTCGAATGAAACATGTCGCAATTGACTTTCATTTTGTCCCTGACCAAGTGGAAAGTGGAAAAATTTCAGTTCATCACATTCTAACTAGAGCTCAACTAGCATATGCCTTAACTAAAACACTTCCCAGAAGGTCCTTTGTCCACCTTGTTAGGAACGTTGGTCTTAAGCAAATTAAGCCAATGTTAAGGGGGCCTGATAAGGTTAAGGATGTAGAGTCCTAGTACGTTAGTATGTTTGAGTCATATACGTACTTAGTTCCTCTTCTCTTGAGATCTCTTATGTTTAACATATTCTTTTCTCTTCTATACTTGTTCATGTATAAATACCACACATTGTATCAATAATATTCACGCTTTCATAATCATATACAACTCTTATAATACTTCGTGTGAGTCTGAAGTTGATAAAAAAACAACAAAAATACTTATCGCCTTGACTTTCATGCGACACATCAAGTGGAAACATGTGGGTTTTTTGACACTCATGCAACTGAACTTAGAATATGTTTCCAAGCGCCTACGTACCTCACTGAAGAGGATCAAGTCACAACGTAGTTCTGTAAGAGTATTTTTTTGGGTATGTTGTATACAGTTTGTACTCTTGCGGGCCAGGAATGACATGCATTTTAGGCTTGTACCTTAAGGAGCATCATCTTACTTCAAGGGTAGTACCTCTTTAGGAATTTTGCATTAATATGACCGTTCCTCACTCTATCTGCATCAACAAGCTTATAAGCATCATTTGAATATGCTTCTTGTACGACATATGGTCCGTCCCACTTTGAGGTAAATTTGCCCCCAGACTTATGCGAAGTAATGATAGGTCTTCTTACGGAAAGGACTTGGTCTCAAACTTGAAACCACCTCAAGAGAACCTTCTTTCTAAAAGCATAGGATGTACGAGCTTGATAACGTTCAAGATTTTGTTGAGTTTATAGTCTCTTTTAATCAAGTGATTCTAACTCTACAAGACGTAGTCGATCATTTTCTTCTTTAGTGAGCCCTTCTTGAATAGCAAGTCTTAAGGAAGCTATTTGATGCTCAAGTTATAGCAAGTCTTAAGGAAGCTATTTGACGCTCAAGTGGCAGGACTGCTTCAACTCCAAAAGCAAGTGAATATGGTGTTGCTTGAGCCTGTGTGCGGTATGTTGTCATATACGCCCACAAAACTTCTTCCATTATTTCATGTCAATCTCACTTTGACTTGGAGACAATTTTCTTGAATAGGTTGCATAAAGTCTTATTGAATGCTTCAGCAAGACCATTGGCGACAACATGATACATAGAAGATTAATGCTGGTTGAAGCCAAAGAGATCATAAATCTTGTTCATTAACTTGTTGTCATAAGGATTACCATTATCTGCTATTTATGCAGGAAGGAATGCCAAAATGATAGATGATTTCACTCGAATGAAATTTTCAACATTCTTTTTCTTCACTTCTTTAAGAGCGACAACTTCAACATATTTTGAGAAGTAATCTATTGCAAAAAGATGTACAGGTGTCCACCAGAAGATTTTGGTAGTGGTCCCACAACATCCAATCTCTAAGAGTCAAATGGCCAAGATGCAATAGTTGGGTGTAATACTTCGGGCGGCTGATATATATGAAATTTTCATGAAATTGACAAGTATTGCACCTTCGAACGTAATCTAAGCAATCATTCACCATGGTTGGCCAATAATACCCCATTCTCTTTATATGAAAGTGGAGCTTCAGTCCAAATTGAAATGATCCAAATACTCCTGAGTGTGCTTCTTGTAGAGCTTAGATTGCTTCTTCCTCTCCAAAATATCTTAAGAGTACTCCCTCAAATGATATTTTATATAATGTATCATTGTAGTAAATAAAGCAAGATGGCGAATGTATCCCATAACAAATATAGTCAATAATGGGTTGTATCCAATCTTCCTTCGCGGCTTCAGAAACAATGACGAGATACTCACGATTATTTTCTAAACATTCGTCCTCATTGGGGGGTAGTACTGCCTATTTTTGGCAAATAGTAATTTGTGTCTGAACAGGAAGAGTTAACGTTAAAGCTAGGGCAGCCAACACATCAGCTTTCTTATTTTCCATTTTAGGCACATGTTGGAGGGTTATATCTCTAAGCCATCCTATTAACTATTTAGCATAAACATGACAAGGGCAAAATTTGTGCTTCTTCACCTCATAACTTCCCAAGAGTTGATTGATCACCAATTGATGGTCACCAAAGACTTGTAAGTGTAATTGCTTCATGTCGATAACCATTTCATGTCCAAGTATCAATGCTTGATATTCTACGACATTGTAGGAGTAACGTTGCTTCAAAGTAAAGGAGAATGGTAGAATCTCTTCTTGTGAAGTGACAAACACCATGCCAGCGCCATCTCTGCCACGATGTGCAGCCCCATCAAAGTACATTTTCCAAAGAGGTTGAATTTCAACATACATCACATCTTCATCAGGAAGCTCATCAGTTAACTCCCAATCATCTTGTATCGGGTGGTTTGTCGAAAAATCGTCTAATGCTTGTCCCTTCATAGCTTTCTGAGGGATGTACATGATCTCAAACTATTAGAATTTGAGGTACCATCATACTAGTCGATCACTAAGGACAGGTTTTGACATAACAAACTTGATGAGATTTGCTCTAGAAATAAGGCGAGCAACGTGAACTTGAAAATAATGCTTCATCTTTTGAATTGAGAAGACTAGCGCCAAACATAATTTTTCAATTGGCGAATAGTTCATCTCATTTGGAGTTATCGTTCTGCTCATGTAATAAAGAGAGTTTTCTTTGCCTTCACTATTCTCTTGAGCTAACAAGGCTCCTACAGACCTTTCTTGTGCCGCAATATAGAGTATCAATGACTTTCTAGGTATAGGGGCTGCCAAAACTGGAGGCTTCGCTAGATACGATTTGATACTTTTAAAGACATCCATACATGTTTGGTCCCAATTAAGAGGAACACCTTTATTCATGAGATGACTGAATGGTTGGCATCTTCCTGCTAGATTTGAGATGAACCTCCTCAAGTAGGCCAGCTTTCCTCAGAGACTTTTTAACTTATGAATATTTCGAGTCTCGTGCATCTTCAAAATTACATCAACTTTGTCTTGATCAATTTCAACTCCTCGATGTCTCACAATGAAGCCAAGGAACTTGCCAGAAGTAACTTTGATGGCACATTTCAATGGATTCATCCTTAGTTGATATCTTCGGAGAAACTCAAACACCATTCTTAAGTCTTTGAAATGATCACCCCTCTTTCTCGACTTTACCACCAAGTCATCAACATAGAATTCAACATTTATAGAGCAAGTCATCAAATATAAATTTGCATAGCCCTTTGATATGTGGAAACGACATTCTTTAAAGCAAATGGCATCACTTTGTAGCAATAAATACCCTTAGGTGTGCGAAATATGGTGAGTTCTACATCTTTTAGTGCCATGCAGATTTGATTGTAGCCGAAAGAACCATCCATGAACGACATTGTCTCATAACCAGTGGTAACATCGATGATCAGCTCGGGGAAGAGGGAACTCATCTTTAAGGCATTCATTATTAAGATCCCAGAAGTCAACACAAACTCAAATTTAGCCATTCTTCTTCCTCACAGGAACAATACTTGAAATCCATGTAGGATCTTTGACATCACTAATAAAGCCTGCCTCAATAAGTCTGTTAACTTCATTTTTTATCAATGGAATCAAGTCTGGCCTAAAATGCCTTTGGGTTTGCTTAACAGGACGAGAACCAAGTGAAGACATCCCTATATTCTTTGAGTATATTCATATAAGAGATTTCTTCATCAACTTCTAGAAAGGCACTCAGGTAAGTCGACATTGGGTCTTCATCAGTCCCAAGGTTAACTTCCTTTAAGGGATCTATTGTGGTCTTCACTCCTTCTTCAAGTTCTAGTGGATCATCTCCAGCATCTTTCTCTTCTAGAGGATCATTGTCATTGACAGATATGTGATAACACCGGACAATATCTTCCAAACTCCTTAACAATCTTCGTTTGAGGCAAGGCATCATGATCATTCTGGACTATAACATGATATGATGAGCCTATACTTTCTTCATCTTCCTTGCGCTCCTTGGTGTAAACCACAATGTGAGTCTTTGTCTTTTGTTCTTCTTTACAAAAAACCACAAGTTCCACTCGTCGCCTTATTCTAAAAGGAATCAAACTTTTGAAATCCTTTGGGATCATAGGTGAAGCAAGTGTTTTCACTCTTAGATAACTTCTCTGATTATTGTTATTCATCATCTTCAATGGATCTAACCTTTCAAACACAGAAGTTCTTGCATTCGATTTTCTAAATCGATCAAAGATGGAAGGCTTTTTGTTGGAATACATCATCTTATATAGTGATATGGTTATTGCTTGCCCTTGCAAATTGGCGGCAGTTGGCTATAGCCTATGCCTCCACGTGCTTGCCTGGTTGTATCTTCCGATGGGAGTTCCGTTAACAATTATGGCTCATTAGGTTGTATCCAGCCTTTAAAAATAACTTGTAAGCATAAGGATCAAAATCTTTGCTTGTGCATTTTGTAGGGAGTGCCACATCTCGCACTTGATTTTTAGTGATTGTCTTTCCTGGAAGTTTCGAGGATAAGTTTATTGCATCAATTTGTTTGATAGGAAAAGTTAGTCCTCTTAATGTATTTTTCTTGAGGGTTAGATGATTGACCTTCTTTTTTTTAACCTTTGGAACGTAGCGGAGTACATAAGTCAGCTTCTTCTTTAAAGACATGATCTTCCCTTCATTCAGTATGTGACAAGGTGCTTTAGTGTCAACTTTTACCTTTCCGACAACCACATTGATTCTTATGCTTGCGACCTTATCAGAATTTATTGATTTGACATCAATAGACTTTTCACCTTTGACAACGTAACTCTTCAAATATAATTTTGCATCGGCGAAGTGTGTCTCAACTTTGGTGAAAGGATTATCATCTGCAATTATCTTCCTTTCATACGCCTTCAAGATACTTCAAACATTGATAGTAAGAAGATGAGACAATTTTATTCTCATGTAGCCAAGGCCTATCGAGTAATATATTGTATGAAGTCTTTGCAATGATCATATGCATCCATGCGCTTGATCACAAATCTTCCATATGTGGATTTCTAATTTAATTGAGCCTATGGACCTTTGTCCATTGATTGAATCATTATATCAACAAATGAGTTTCACTAAGTTCTTCAATCGTGATGTCGAGTTCCTTCAATGTGTAGATAGGCAGAATGTTGACTTCAAATCCTTCATCTATTAATATTCTATTTATCTTCTTCCCTAGCACGTGGATTACCATATACAAAGAACAATTGTGTAGTTTTTCACCAAATAGAAGATCATTATTTGTAAATGTGATTTTTGTATCACATGCATGTACTTATTGGAAAAAGGTTCAAAAGGCTTTCCAGAAAATGAAGGAGACATCATTGATGAGATTTCTCTCGTCGTTTCTTCTTCATCAGTAATAGACACCTTTGGTAAGGATTTTGTCATCGCTTCTTCTTTATAAGTAGGTGACACCTTTGATGAGGTTTCACTCACTATTTCTTCTTTATCAACATTGAAACATGATGCCTCGACATTGTCTTGAGTAGACTTTGTACATTACTAACTTTGTAAGAATTCCTCTAGAGTCACATGATCGGGGTTTTTGGTAGTGATGCACTTCTACCTTTGCCCTCTTTGGATGCTTGATTGATTTATGCTTCTCAAGTTTCCTCACCATCTTCCTTCTAATTGGTTGCTCAAATGATTCTTTTTGTAAGCTTGACTTGTTACGTCATCGCCTAGTCACAAGAATCCAGCCTTTATCACCATCTATATCAATTTGAGGTTTGTCTTTCTCCAATGAAACTTCTTCATGCTTTTTAGCGATAAATATTTGGACCAGATCGAGCGAGCCAAATGTGATAGAGATTTGGTTCTAACTAGCCTTCTCATTATCGAGGACAATCTTCTTTTCGTTAACCAATCACATAACTCTATCCTTGAAGACAAAACATTTTTCAAGAGGGTGGATCACAAGTCTATGATACTTGCAATAATTTTGGTCATCAGTTTTTGCAGCTTCATCAGGTTGCTTCATCTCTGGCAACTCAATGAGCTTTAACTCAAGCAACTCATCAAAATCTCGGGAACATAATGGTATTCCTTTTCTTGCATCGGCCTCAGTGTCGACTTTTGATTCGAAAGCCCTTGGAATGTTGTTTTCACACTTTGCTTCTTACTTTCCTTCATAGTGAACTTCACAGGCGACACATTGACATTTATGGATTCTTTGTTGTCATCTAGGCACAAGTTTGCTCCATCTCTTGGGTTCTTGCTTGCCCCTTCCTTTGCGTGGATCGTGGGAAAACGTCTTATCTTTCCAGCAGAGGACATGTTCAACTCCATATCATGAGCGCGAGTAGCTAGATCTTCGAAGGATTATGGTTTTATTCCTTGTAAGATGTAAAGAAGATCACAATGCATTCCTTGGATACACATTTCTATTGCAGAAGCTTCATTAAGCCTAGATTTGCAATTTAGGCTCGCGTTTCTCCATCGATTTATAAAATCTATAATCGGTTTATCCTTCCTTTGGTGAGTATTTGTGAGTTCTACCATGCTCAATGTACATCTTGTGCTATAGAAGCGATTGAGAAACTCCTGCTCTAGTTGCTCCCAACTATTAATAGAATTAGGCTCAAGATCCATGTACCAATCGAAGGCATTTATTTTTAGAGAGTGGACAAACTATTTGACAAGATGGTCTCCATAGGTTCCATCATTATTACATGTCTCCACAAAGTGTGCAACATGTTGTTTCTAATTTCCTTTACCCTCAAATTGTTGAATTTGGGAGGTTGATAACCAACATGCATTTTAAAGTTATCAATTTTTGCAGTGTATGGCTTAGCATACATATGATAAGAATTGGTGGAGATTTCATACTTATCTTTGATTGTCCTTTCAATGAACTCCTTCAAGCGATCAAGCAAGATCATTCCTTCAGTAAAAACTGACATCTCCTTGACAAGCGGTGTTTACTTCGCAGAATTTTTTATCTCTTGAACTTCACCACCCTTTCCAGGCCCATGACTAACTTCTCTATTTAAAAGGCTTTCCATCCTACCCATCAACTTATCGATTCGTGACTCTTGGTGTTGTACATGCTTTGTCAATCCTTCAACCAACTTCCCCAGATTTGCAAGTTGTTCCTCAGTGGAAGTAGCAATAGTTATCATTGTTTGCATGATCATTGGGGATGTAGGAGAGTAGCATGAATTGTCGTGCAAATTGATCTTCAATAGAATCATATTACGTGATACATGTGGAGAGGATTCATTAGTTGAATCATAGTTCTCCTTTATGGTAGAGTTCTTGGAACCAAATTGCTCAAGTAGAGCTAAGGTCTTCTTGTTCGTTTCAGCAACACTGCTCCCTCCTCCTAAAGCATTTGTGGAGGACCTTGATCATTTTGGAGTCGAAGACCCAAAAATAGGAGTTGATGTGGATGACACTTGAAGTGTTTGTTGTCCTAGCGTAGCGACCTTGCTCCTCGTAACAGCTCTGAAACTTCCAAAGGTAACACCAAGGATCCTTTCAACTTCAGTAGAAAGTTTAGAGTTAGTGGCCTTAGAGGCAGTTGATTGAGAGTTGACCTTTTTGGAAGTAATCTCGATATTCTTTGACTTGAAAAGTTAAGATGAGAGATAGAAATTATCCCACTAGGCGTGCCAGAATTTGTAGACAATAAAATTTGCATCGAGAAAACAATAATAAAAAATGGTAAAGTATCGCAATAATCGTATTTATTGATTTAAAGGGCGAGTGTTACAATCTCTATGATTCCTCTGAATTCGTCTCATCAAATATAGATTCAAGGGCTCTTGATCTTGAATTTGTCTTGAACTTGATCTTGGATTCAAAGGGCTTTAAAACTTATTCTTGAATCTTTGATGAACTTGAACTTGAACTTTATCTTGATCTTGACTTTTACTTGAATTCAAAGGCTTCGAGCTTGTTCTTGAATTTGATGGTCTTGATCTTGATCGTTCTTGAACTTGTAGCCTTAAACTTGTAGCTTATAGAGAAATCTGTGGAGTTTGTCCACGAGCTTTCTCTAGCTTCTTGTTTAGAATTTCCTGTCTCTTTTCTAAATTATGAGGACCTCTATTTATAGTTTTAGAATAGAGGAATTGTGATTGGAACAGGATTTCCTTCGCCCAATCAGATTTAAGTGACATGATATATGAACTTTATGGAGCAGGCTTGTCATTTTTTACACATGTCATGATCCTATTGACTTCTTGTTTGACTTGGCATGCCACGTCATTGTGACACCAAAATGAGCCTCTAGGATGAGATGAAATTGAGCTTAGCAAACTGGGCTCATCTATTGTAGCCCAAATCAATTAATTTGGACTTTAATTAAATTCATATTTATTGGACTTAAATAATTAATTCAATTATATTAATCCATAATTTATTTGGACTAATATATTCATGAATTTAATATAATCCAAATCATTTTATAAATTTATATTTAATAAATTTTAAATGATTACACTATAATGTACCTCATAAAATAAAAATTAATGTAAAAAATAGTTCTAAAAAGTAAAATGTAGGTGTTTTCTTCACATGTTCATACAATATCTAAATTTTTTTCATTCAACTACTTTAACCTTTAAATATTTATACTATTAAGTGTGGAATACACGTGCAATGCATGTGTTCGAGAGAACTAATAAATTAAAAATGGTGAAAGAGGGAAAAAATTTAGAAAGTAAAATTATAATTAGGACCTATTATGGCACTTGTAGCCTAACACACCTTTTGTTGTTTGAGGTAAACCTTTCATTCACTTGGAATATTATGGAATAGAGGGAGTATTACTAAGCAATTATTTAGTAATAATTACAAATACAAATACAAAAAATTTGCAAAATCATCACAATCTTGGAGGTCCTAATTGGGTAATAAAAGTATGTGAGGACACCATTGAAACTTCAAGAGCCATTTTTTCAGGTCAGTTTCTCCCTTAAAGATGTAAAATTTCATGTGGGTATTCTTCAAATCTGAGTTTTATAAATTTATTCAATTTATTTTGGCCATTCTTTTGTATGTGAAAGATTAATTACCTGCAAAATGTAGACTTTGATGTAGTTCTTAATCAATAGTGTTGAAATAATTCCTAGTTTTTGTCTTCATTGCTCTCTTTGCTGGTTTCTGAGGATTTCTTTTATGTACAAATTGGGTGACTCGAATTATATCTCATATTATTTGTTTTCTCGTTCAGATTTCCATTTTGAAACTATGAGTTAAAGTTACTAGTTTCTGTTCCTTTTTTTTTCTTTTCAAGAGTCAGCTAATGATCTTTATCTATTTCATCTTTTTTTGACTAGGGATATGTTGGGATTTAGATTACTTTCTGATGTAGTTTCTTAAGTATAAGTTTTTTTTTTATTTTTAAATGAGTTAATCTATGTCAGTTCAAGTCTAAAATTGATCAATATACCCTCCAAAAGAAAAGGGTACTAAATTTAGATAGGAAAAGTGTCTTGGAGACCAATGAGTAATTTGTTCGGTTTGATGATATAGCTTACTCCTGATTTTATTTGATTTTTTTCCTGAATCAATAGCGAATTTAAGTTGTTTTGAAGCGTCATTTTTTTTAGATTCTGAGCATTCAGGTCCCATACCAATAATTATGTGATAGACCTGAGTGTAACAAGCTTCTATTCCATGTGGTTTTTTTTAGCTTTGAAAGAAAAAAACATATGATGTCTTTGTCTCATCTAGTTCGATGTATTCAAGATCATGAGTTGGTTAATTTTATTTGCATTGACATGATGTGATCCCTAAAAGCCACATTCCAAAACTTAAACCCAAAAGACTGCATAAAAATTCCCAATTAATTCGCACAATTCAAAATCAAAATTTATGCTTTTATAGTTGAAAAGTCTACTTCCCTTTCGCTTATCAGTTTGAAATTCCCAGTTGATTCACGAAATTCCAAGCTTATTACCTGAAGTTGTTTTCATTTTTCTTTCCGAGAGTTTAACTAGTCTTTCGTAAAGGAAGTTGTTGCCCATTGGTATTTGGTAAAGAAGTGAACTATTTAAGCTGTAATCTGAACTTGTAATTGCAGAATTTTGTGGTTATCAATGACTGGTTCTTCTGTCAATTACAAAGAATTTTTCATCACATGACTGGTTATTCTGGTGAATGATTATTATGTTGAATGTGGTTAGGCAGAACGCTTTTCCCCTGATGTATCGTTACTGGCTGTTGTATGTACCTATGGTTATGGTGTAGAGTTCCCCTGAATTGATTCTGTTGAATCTGTTGCTGAGAAGAGCTTACTAGCTGAGAGGCATGTAAAAAAAGAGAAGTGGAGACAATGTTGGTAGCAAAAAGGAGAGAACAAAATCTTCAGTACAGTAACGACCATTGAATCAAGAATAGTTTTCTAGGCTACTAGCTATATTCTAGATATTTCTGGGTAACTGAAGAATATTCAAGTGCAACTAAAATAGGCTTAGTACATCCTTTGGTACGGTGCAATATATGTCAAAAGTAGTCAGCTTCATTGCCGTATAGTAGATGCATATAAGCTTAACACGAGGCAGCAAAATACATTGAAATACACCAGCAAAATACATGTAAATTATCTACAAAGCAAAATGTTAAAAATCAGCAGCAACAGAACTTTGACTTTACACTTCTAACCAAAGATGCCAGAGAAAATGAAACACCAACTCTACACCAATAACCATCACTTAAAACACTAGCCACTTGAATCACCCACTGGCTGCAACTCACTAGGAGCTATTCCAGCCTGCACGTAACAAAAATGACTAATATGATCAGTAAAGCCATCTTGTAATATCAATTGACAGCAAAATAGAATAAGAGCAGCATAAAAAATGACCATGTTTGATGTCCATAATGTAAGATGAGATAAAGGTATCATCTCGTCCTGTCTCTGCCTCTTAAAATTGTTGTGGAGGTGTCTCACACAGAATCTATGGCTGACAGATCAAACTAGTTCTTGGAAATTGACACATCCCTTCTCACCCTCATCTCCACAACCCTCTTCCAAACTTTCAAGGTGTGACTTAGCAG
The DNA here is from genome assembly GCA_036250405.1 of Solanum raphanifolium. Taxonomy (NCBI): domain Eukaryota; kingdom Viridiplantae; phylum Streptophyta; class Magnoliopsida; order Solanales; family Solanaceae; genus Solanum; species Solanum raphanifolium. Next base: position 16,100 of record JAJOOE010001886.1, read on the forward strand.
CTAATAGTAATACCCACAAACTTTGGTTGGGTGGGAGTTTAGAGCTCCATGTCGGTCGTAGTATTAGCATATTCATGTAGTCTTTGGTTTTTGCTATGTGATATCATATGTGGTTTGTTGTGGTTAGGTGACTACACCTTGTTGTTATAGTTATGGTTCCTTGCATATATGCTCCACACTACTTTCCTATTAGCTGTCATGTTTTTCTTTTAATTACTACTTTGATTTGCTTGAGCCGAGGGTCATTCGGAAACACCCTCTCTACCTCAGAGAAGTAGTGCTAAGGCTTGCATACGCTCTATCTTCCCCCAAACCCCACTTTGTGGGATTTCACTGGGTTTGTTGTTGTTATTAACTTATTATTAGCTCTTCTAAAACCCAAACCAAACTACTCCTTAGATTCCGAACAGACATACGATATTGTTTGTTTATATTTATTTTGTACTCATTCTAGAATTTAATCATGTAGTGAAATACTCTGGATATCTCCACAATTTGCTGGTCAATGTTGCTTTGCAGTTTCTTGGATTTTAGTTGCTTGTTTGCTAATTGTCAGTTTTAAAAGGTTTCTTTGTTGACTAGCTAGTATAAGCTGACTAGTCTAGTTTTTAGAATGTATTAGCAATTAGCAATTCCTCTGTTTGACCAGTTCCTATAATTGATGAGTAGCAGGATTATTTCACGGTATCTCTCCTCTCTTGCATAGCACTACAGTGGTAAAACAGAATTAGGAAGGAAGGATGCTCTCAGGTTCTGCTTTACTTATATTTCTCTTCATCCATCTTTATACATGCACCTTTTCTTATAGGGCAGAGCACCAAGAGTGTACCAGTCAATAGACAACTTCAAACTATCAAGTTATACAAGTGTCGTCTCATCCAGAGACTAATAGATTTTAGTTTAAAGAGATGTGAGGTGTTCCTCAGTGCAACATGCACCAGAAAAACAGTGTGCAAAAGAGCGTTGGACTTTTATCAAAATGCAATCATCACCCTGAAAGCTCTTCCTATTTACAAACAAAGAAACAATTGTAAACCCCAGTAGACGTGCCATTATGATGTTGGCTTTTTTTTAAGAGCTGTTATCCAGCAGCTAAATTTTTTATAAGGCCCTGCTTGTTTAATAATTTGTTTGAGTGGCATAAGAGCACATAACATTGTGTCAGATTATGTCACTATTTACTTAGTCTTAGCCATAGTTCTGTGTTTTTCAGTGTTCAACATGGGAACTCAGCTTCAACCAAGAGTAATAGGCCTTCCCAGAAGTCAAGGTAAGTGAAAGTTTGGATTATATGGACATTCTTTGCACTTATAGTATCCCCACCCTAAAAGATAATTGTAAGAAAAACACAAGAAGAAAGAGTAACACTTCTTAAGAAATAATCTGTATCTTCAGAAGATAATAAGTTGGGAATTTTGAGAACTTGGGTTCTCTTAAGAAAACACGTGATCTAAAGACCAATGAGCAATCACCACAACTATTACTTATTCGATTTGTCCGTTTAATTTTTTCACACAAGCAAAAGAGAGAAGCCAACCAGGACCGGGATAGGAAGCTTACACCTAACAATTATTCTTGAGTTAAGCTTTGGATTTTGATTGCTTGCTTGGCCACTGTTTCATTTCTCGAGTTCGTTTTAATCTTACAGAGAAATGTTTTCCTTTTTGACCTTCTCTTATTCTAATTCTTATTAACAATATGTGGAAAGATGCAAATTTGCAATTGATCGGTGTTTTAGAAGTAACTTATTATGATTTTTCCTTAAGATTCTTATAAAACTTGTTCACAGATCTGGTTGAAGTAGAATATATTAGAAATGATACATCCAAATCTTTTTCTTATAGGTGTATTGGATGTAGAAGTATATTCTACAAATAGAGCACAACTGAGGACTTCCACCAGCAACAGATTTATGTGCACCTTAAATCAGTCAACAGGAGTCTCGGCTCAAGCAGCGCAAACAGAAAGTAGGACTTTAGTCAAAATGTGTGGAATTACATCAGCTAGAGATGCTGCTCTTGCAGCAGAAGCTGGGGCCAATTTTATTGGTATGATCATATGGCCCAACTCAAAACGCTCTGTTTCACTTTCTACTGCAAAGGAAATCTCGAAGGTTGCGCGGGAATATGGAGCTCTGCCAGTTGGGGTGTTTGTAGATGATAATGCTGACACAATACTAAGGACGTCTGATGCAGCAGACCTTGAATTGGTGCAGGTGAGGAACTGCCATCTTTCACCATCTTGAATATATTATTTTCAATACTCAAAATCCACAACATGTTCAAATTGAGCAGCTTCATGGAAATGATTCTCGAGATGCTTTTCCAGTTTTAGTCAGGGAGAGACGTTTAGTATACGTACTTCATGCAGATGAAGAGGGAGGCCTTTTGAATTCTATCTCTGATGAGGAGTCTTCTCTAGTTGATTGGATTCTAGTGGATAGTGCGAAAGGTGGCAGGTACAGTTTTTTCCTTATAGATATACCTGACATTGGCATGGCTGGTATGCTATCATACAGTCTCTTTTGGACTAAGCTTAATCCCACTCCATATGGAGCTAACATAATGTAATTCCATTGGGTTAGTATTATCAAACTCTTTTTTGGATTCGTTCATGCCAAAGGAAACTTGTTTTTTTTGTAACTTTAGCATGACCAAGCAACTAAGTCTAATGTGATAGGAAGTAAAACACTAACAGTGACATTGTAATGAGAGAAGAATAGCATTAGTAGCAATGAGGACACTGACCATTTTAGAGGAGATGAATTCATGATAGCTAAGGTTGAGCAAGTGTTGGACTGTAAATTATGAAATAAAATTTGTATTCACATACTTTTGCAGTGGCAAAGGATTCAACTGGGCTCAGTTTAAGCTACCATCAATTAGAAGCAAACACGGGTGGCTCTTGGCCGGAGGAATTAACCCAGAGAATGTTTGTGAAGCTCTTTCTGCTCTGAAACCCAATGGAGTGGATGTCAGTAGTGGCATATGTGGACAAGACGGCATCAAAAAGGATGAGTTCCGGATACAATCATTAATGAATGCAGTGAAATCTTTACACCTTTAGTTGATTTTGAATAGCTGTGACACTATTGAGGCAAGATTCCTATTGCAGATTGTTAAATCACCTGCAATGTTGGTGCAGATCCCTTTTGTCATTGCTCTGCTGATTAGTGTAGGCTAAGACTAATATCTCATGATACATCAATTTTGTACTATTATAAAAAAAAACATCAATTTCTTTGTAAGAGTGCAACTTGCCTCAAGCAACTAATCAACTCATAAAGTAAGATGCAATCGGATAGGGGTTTAACCATGACCCGGACAGAGCATCGGGATCAGGTCCTTGCATCCACTAACCATACATTAGAAAATATTTTCACCTCACCAACCTAACATGAAAAAATAATTTAGAAACCAACTTATGTTTCAAGAAAACATTTTCCTTCCTGATATTGACTAAATTAAAAGGAATCCAACCTAATGACCTATCAGGTAGATATCTGTCTGTATCATAATATTTTAGTAGAGGAATCCAAGTAGAATCGAATTTCTCTTGAGAGCATACCTTTCGTATGTACCAAGGAAGTTCATCATGGCCCCAATCTAGACCAGTAACATATCATAGTGTATTTCTTGCTAATTTAGATTTGTAATATTTATTACATTGGTACATAAAAATAAAATTGTTATACTAAATCCTTGTTTGATATCTCATGACACATCAAACTTGTGTTACTAATTACTAGTATTAAGACGTCAACTTCTTTACAGGAGTGAAACACATGACTTGTTTGATAAAGAGTGGATATTGACTACAATGATAACAACCACATGCTATAGGCTCTTAACATGTAAAATGTTTAAGTTGATTATTATTGAATGTGACATTACCTTGGTTGTTTCTTTCCCCTTTAACCACCACCCATGCCCCCTTTTTTTTTGGCCCCCTCATGTTCTTGGGTCAAAAATAACTATTTCCTTCATAAGTGATGTTAATGGATCCATGCACAGCAACAAAAAAACAATAAAAGATGGTGGGACTGAAGTATCTTTTTGTAAATAATCATTTCAGAATCCAGAATACAGATAATATACTTTCTTGGCCAACCCAAGAGAAGGTCCTGAAGACAATAATTGAAACTTGCTCTTCTCTAATGGCAGGTAGCTAACTTTACTTTGTGCTCAACCAGTATTGCTTATACAACCAACTTGAATGGATGGGGCATGGCCATAGTGTTAGTGAAAAAGAATCAGCTAACAGGGTTTTGCTATTTCTCAGACCCATAAAGGTTGGGATCAGTTTGATAATATACTACATTCCCTGTGTCACTCACAAAGTGATCCTCCTTCATGCTTTTTATCAGATATCCCAACAAGTAAAATGGTAGAGGCCCTGACTTCTTTGGCTCCTTATAATATTTCCCTAACACTGGTTTAGCAGCTTCCGTCTGCAAAAGAATCCATGTTATTAAGACACCAATAGAAACTATTTGGAGCAGCTTACGTAAAATGTTGTCTCATACTTACTGCTTCTACCAAATGATAGTGTGGGATTTGAGGGAAGAGATGATGTATCACATGAGTCCCTATGTCATGGTGGATGTTGTTAATCCATCCATAGTCACGATCAAGCGTTGTAAGCCCTCCTCTCAGATAACTCCATTCCTGTTTCATAAATACATATCAATTACTGAATCACCTCCCAACTTTTTTCTTCATAAAATATGAGTAACTAACAACTAAATGCTTATATCTAAAAGTCAAAAACATTGAACATATTTCATTTGGCATTCTAGCTTAGTAGGAGATACAACTCCGCTAGCCAAATCAAAATTATACCTCTCCTCTGTACCAAGGAACTTTATCTTCATGGCCATGGTGATGCAAATAGGTAACTATATCCAGCCACATGACAAAGCCCTACATGTTGAATTGAATTCAGTTAATAAAATGAGTCAGCAACAACAAAAGAAGGCAAGGTTGGAAAATGGACTAACCCAATAGGGGATGCCATAAAGCTTAAGAACTTGGAGAGGACCCAAGACAAAGGACAATCCCACAAGCAATGCAGCCATTGCCGTCCAGCAGACAGTTGAAGTGATCACGTCTTTCTTTTCACTTGCGACAAACAAATCACTGCTTGGATCAAAGTGAGAACCTTTCTTTCCCGGGCTTCTACCCCACTGTGATTATTGATTATTGATTATTATGAGTTCCAAGTTACATCAAATTTTGTTATTGTCAATAATACATTGGATATGGACTACTAACTCACCAGATAGAAAGGATATGCCAGCAAGGGAAAGGGTAGAGTGAACCTAAATTTCTTTGTGATATCATCCAAACTATTGTAAAGCTTCTCAGATAACTGGAAAAAAAAGGTAATTAAGAGGCGAAACGTAGATTTTTGAGAAGTGAATATATATCAAACCATCAAACAAACTTACAGGATGCCATGATTCATCATTCTCAACATGTCCATGGTTCTGATGATGAGTTCTGTGGCTTATTCTCCTGAAATATGAACAATCAAATTCATCAAACAAAAATACGATTTGAATAAATAAAATTCCCTAAGTTTTGAAGAAAGAAAGAAAACAAACCATCCATGATAAGGAACAAGAATTGAAGAATGAAGGATATGTCCAGCAACGCTATTCAGGTTATGGTTATTTGAAAAGCTTCCATGTCCACAATCATGACCCAGAACAAAGAGAGCCCAAAACATTGTACTCTGAGCAAACCAATAAAGAGGCCAAACAAGCCAATTGTTGAAATAAGCAGCAGCAGCCGCTAACCCAAACACAATAGCTACATCTCTAACAACATAACTCATGGATGTCCATGGATTTTTGACCCAACAATGCTTAGGAATAGCTGCCTTAATATCAGAAAGCTTGAAGGGTGGTGGTGCTCCTGGGTCAAAAAACTCATCCCCATTGTTTGTTGTTTGTTCCTCTTCTTCTTCTCCGGCAATTTGGATCCTAAGCGGTGCACTTACCCTCAATGTCCAACAATTCCGATCTGTTCGTATAGGTGAAGGTGAAATTCTTCTCAGATTTAAATTGGTGGCGGAAACGGAAGATAACCCTATTCTGGGCTTTGGGTATATTCTTGGTAGTGGTCTAAGACCACATTCTGATAGAACCCAACTTGCCATTTTTGGGAGAAGAAGAGAAATAAAAAGAGAGAGATTGGGTTAGGTGAAGTCTGGAATCTGAATATAAAGAGTTTCAAATTAAAATTATACGGAGTACTATATTTCTTTGTTTGTTTTAGGCTAAGGAGTAATAAGATGTGTGTCTCTCCTTAGACTACAGAAATCTCAACTTGTGCTTCTTGTTACTCTTATCTCTTCATATTCCCAAGTTGTTGTTGTTGTTGTTGTTATAGTTATATAGTAGTACTATATTATAGGTTCACGTCCACCCACATCTCTCATTCTTCTATCTTTCTTATTCAAATCTCCGCCCAATATTTTAAAAAAGGGTAGGAACGTGATTTTTATGCAAATACAAGAATTGACTCTCAACAATACACCTTTTTCTCTTCCACCATTTAATTTTACTTTTCTTAATGATATGGACCAAATTCCTTGACTACTAGTCTAATCACTATAAATAAATAATACCATGAGGAGTTTAGCACATATGAGAAAGGACTATAGGGGTTTGTTTCGAAACCTTAATTTTTTAAATATTTTCTCATAAACCTAATGAGCAGTGGGGACACCAGAATTCTTTTTATTAATTAAAACAAAAAAATAGAGGAAACAAGTGTCAGCAGTCAAAAACGCGTGGAGGTCAAAAGAAGGGTGATACGTGGGCAAACTTGGCTTTCTCATAGTAAATTGGATTTTAGTCAGTGGTAAAAGTTCAGACAATTCAGAGCCAATAGGCATACATGCAAATAAAAATGATGACTAAATTAAAAAATATTTGATAAGTAAATAGAGAGGGAGGAAGTACACTTGTAAATAGGATACCCAAACTTTATTAATAAATTTGTTAATTAAGGTTATGATTTAGTCCGCTAAAAAATAAGGACAAAATAGAATCAAAAGATTGATGTCAATGGCATTTTAGACCCGAAAGATAGAAAAAGTCATTTGTGTGGTTTAATGATACCTAACTAGGACTTTCTTTTCCTCCAAATTAATAAGATCCTCTTCTTTTTTCTTTTCTCTTTTTTTTTTTTTGTTTTATAAGGGTAATTTTGATTAACTTGTATAGTAAATTGACTTACTTTTCATAGAAATTTTTTCACGCTTTTCTAAAATTCAAAATCTTATAGATAATTCATTTTTGTGTTTCAAATTCATTTCAATTAGAGGTGTCAAAAATGAACCCAATTATAACTAACTCGTCCAATTCGCCTAGAATTTTAAGGGTTGGACACAAGATAATTTGAATTGGGTTCAATCTCAACCACTTAAGCCTTAACCCATTTTAAGAAAATTCTCAATCGAGCCCAATTTAATCTCCAATTGCAACTTGTTTTAATATTCTTTATTTACATTGATGTAATGTATGTTCCTATATTGAAGGTATAAATTACTATCTATTTTATATCTTTTAGGATTTATATATCCATTTGTAACTTCTTTTTATAAATTTTCTTGAGTTGAAATTCAAATTGTGGATATAAAACTTAAATAAGAATATATTAAAATTATTGAGATTAAGCGGGTCAAGACTCAATCTATTTTAAGCTCATTTGAGTCCAACTCATTCGAGCGCAAAGTAAACTTGGACGGGTCAAAACCCTACTCAATTTTCCATTTTAATATATCTCTAATTTCAGTCCAACCCGTTCATACGACATCCCTAATTTGAATACATAAAAATTAAATATAATTATTTCTTTCAAACAAGATAGAATGATCCTACCATTCAAAGTTTCAAACTATGAGATTGATGTGTTGAAAATGGATGAATATTCATATTTTTAAAAAGATAATTATGTGTAAAAGTGAAATTTCTATTAAGGCTAGTAATCTAAATCACATTAATTTCTCTTCCCGAAAAAATTGCCTCTATTGATGTGATGCAGCCTCATTAAAATTGAAGCATGCTTTTTCTGTCATAAGATCCTTTTGCATATTTTCAAGAAATAAATTTATGTCTTTGATTACTTATTTGTTGCGGGTTCAATATTTTCAGGTGGAAAATGTCAAAATTGCTCTTAAATTATACGAAATGAATCAGTTATACTTTTCATTATATTTTGGGTTTAAAAAAATATCCTACCGTTATTTTAGGAGACCATAAATACCCTCCAAAAATTAATAACCCAATTTTTTTTAATGATGTGACAAGCTATATGGAATTAATCCTTCCGCCTAAGCTGCCAACTAGGATTCCCACTACCCATATATATATATATATATATATATATATATTTTTTTTTTTTAAAAGGGTAAATCACTTAGATATGCTATATTGAGAAAATATTTACCATTTATGACTATAATTTCTTTTCAACTAAATCTATCAGTTTCATGGAATTAAAATTGTACAATTTCGGACCCATTTTCTTTCCTATTTATTCGTCTCTTTCTCTACATATGATTTCTCCTTTTTTTTTCTTCTTCTTCTTGTTCAAATTTTTAATTCAAATAACTATCTTTAAATATTCATCTCTTCAAATCGATTTATACCATGTTGCACGATTTACACCGAAAATATCACGAGGAGAAGAATACAAAGAATCAAAAATTGTACAAAATCGTGTGTGCAAATTGAGATTTCAAATCTCTAAAATTTCAGCAGCAAGCTATTGATGACCATTAAAAAGCTTCAAGCTTTGAATTTTACAAAAGTGTTTGTATAAGTTGTTCTTCCATATTATTGAAAATAACATTTTGAAGTTTATATCTTAATTTAAGGGAGATTCATTAACTTTAGTATTGATTTTATGAGAAATTTCAAATTAAAACTTGAAGAAGACGAAGAATTTGGAATTGTCTTGCAACTGTATTAAAGTTGAATTAGATCTATTTCATAATTGTATTAAAATTGAATTAAAATCATGAACAATATATTTATAATATATATTTCAAATATATCATCTTCTTATATAATTCAAAATAATTTATAAGATACATATAATACATGTTTTAGTCACGAATAATGATATATGTTTAATTCAGTGTATAAATAATTGTCTTGTCTTTCGTTAGTTACGTTTTCAATTCATTCTTAATTCTCTCTTCTAATTCAACTTTAATACTGTGTAATACAATTTTAATTCATTTTGAAGTTTTTTGATTTATTTGTTACTATTGGATACTTATTTAATTCATTATTGATATAACTTATAAGTTTAATTCAGTTTATAGATCATTATCATGTCTTTCGTTAGTTACATTTTTCATTCATTCTTAATTTTCTCTTTTAATTCAACTTTAATACTATGTAATACAATTCTAATGCAAATTTAATTCATTTCGCAGTTTTTTTATTTATTTGGTACTATTGAATACTTCTTTAATTCATTATTGATACAAGTTTAATTAACTCTAGAGATCATTGTCTTGTCTTTCGTTAGTTACGTTTTCCATTCATTCTTAATTCTCTCTTCTTATTCAACTTTAATACTGTGTAATACAATTTTAATGCAAATTTAATTCATTTTGCAGTTTTTTGATTTATTTGTTACTATTGGATACTTGTTTAATTCATTATTGATACAAGTTTAATTTACTAAATAGATCAATGTATGGTCTTTCATTAGTTACGTGTTTTTATTCATGCTTAATTCTCTCTTCTAACTCAACTTTAATATTTGTGTATACACTTTTAAATACAAGTTTAATTCATTTTACAATTAATTGGTTGATTTGTTACGATTGGATTACTTGTTTAATTCATTATTGATACAAGTTTTTTCCGGTTTATATGCAGATCAAAGAATGCTCTTTTGTTTGCTACATTTTGCATTCATGTTTGATTCTCTTATAATAATTCAACTTTAATATGTTTGTAATACAATTTTAATCTAAGTTTAATTCATTTTGTAGTTTCTTATGTCTCTTTATTTGTTACGATTAAATTATTTGTCTAATAAATTATTGATACAAGTTTTATTCAGTCTAAAATCATTGACTACTCTAGAAAAAAAAGGAAAAAGAGCAATAGTAAGAAAGGGAGAAAGAGCAACAAAAAAGAAAGGAAGGGAGAAGGAACAAAAGAAAGAAAAAAAGAAAGAAAGGAAGGGAGAAAGAGCGAGACAGAGAAAAGAAAGAAATTAAAGAAGTTGTTATAAATGGTAATAATTAAATAGTATGTTTAAAATAAGTAACTATTTTTTAAAAGGAATCCACTCAAGTAATTAATCCTTTTTTTTTTGGAAAAACTACATAATCACACATACATCACTACCATATATACTATATTTACCTCTAGTTTAAAATAATTACACATATTACCACTTTTAATATTTATACCATATATTTTAAAAGATTTTATAAGATACACAAATCCCTTAAATATGGTATTGGATAATTATCTTAAATTTAGACTCCTAATTAATGGTCATTAACAAGTTAAATTTTTTCAATTATCATCTGCCACCGCCGTTCCCCACTCCCATGTCCAGCAGCACGTACACTTTCTTTCTTCTTCTTCTCCCTCTTTAATTTATTCCGTCATTCTCTCAATACATGTTCGCATATTTAAATCAGTATTTTATATATAGGTTTGTTTCTATTATTTTATTATTCTCATGTATCATGATTTTGTATCTGAGTTAAAATTCATAATGTTCTTAAAGTTCAATTTTAAAAAGTTTTACAAATTAGGTTTTATATTTTTTGATTTTGTTGTTTCTCAAACACTTTAATGGCTGACCATTCTTAAAATCGGATTATTCTTGTTAAAGGTACTACACATTAACAATATTATACTAAATCAAACAATTTTTATTTGTTTATTCCTACTCATGAATTTCTCATTGCAGGGACTGACTCTTCATCATCCACATTCAAACTGAGAATAGATCTAAGTACAGGGACGACTCAATCAAAATGAAAGAATTACGTCAAGTTTTAATTAACCGAACAAATACACCATTAGATATGCAATAATGTTGGATACAAATCATGTGTACATGTATCTAATTAAGAGTTCATGTATCTGACTTAAGATTATATGTATCTATGAGAAAAAATTTCAGATTCTAAAAAGAGAAGAATTTTGAAACTTTTTATCTTTTTGGATTAATGATAAACAAATACTCTACCATCATGATTTTTCCTAAATTCATGAGTTTCAGTTACATTTCATATTTAGATACACATAATTATATGTATATGCTTATTATGTATCCGAGATACATGTTTTGAATATAATGTATGAAACTAATACTTGATACATCAAATTAATACTAGATACCTATAAAAGATACATGAAACTAAAATTAGATCATATAAATAGATACATGAAATTAATACTAGACACATATAACAAATAAATTAAATAAATCTAGATAATTCAATGATACATATGTATCTAAGTGTTTAGTTGGTTGGATACATCATATATTGCTAATAGATACATCAAATTAATGAATTTATTATTTTAAGAATAATAAAATGAAATTAATCAAATTACATGACTAATATATAAATGTTTTTTTTAATCTTTTATTAATAATATTAATGAATTTAGTATTTCAAAGAATAATAAAATGAAATTAATTAAACATACCTTGATTTCCGCCTTATATTAAGGGATTTGATTAATTTAAATTTTCAAAATTATATGTCCATGTATTCTGAAAATCCTCAACTACTTCTCTAATTAAGGAAATCGGTTACAACTAATTAATTTAAACAAATAAAATATATATCTCGGTTTGAAAATTCGACAGATACATGTATCTCACGGATTCCAACTCGTGTATCCTAAGTATGAAATATGGTAGAGGAAGTAATATTTGAAACTATCGGGAATTTTAGTAATTAGGACCTAAACTAGTGGAATTTATGTAGTTTGGCCTAAATTAAAACCAAAGAAAGTTATTGAACTGTAAGTAGAGTTATAACACCAAACAAATGTACGTAACAAATTTTAACGGGAGATAGCGCTGTAAAAATGAGAATTAATATATAATACAATATATATTTTGATATTTGTTACCTCATACCGATAACAGGACCATATAACTCTATTCACAAGGCTAAAAGATGGGAAAAAATAACAGATCTCATGATTTTCAATCCACTTTATTTGATCACTAGGTCACATCCTTAAATATTTTATTAATATGTATTTTGATAATTGTGGTGTCCAAGTCAGTTTTATGTGTATCTTGATTAATTTCACGGAATATATGTTCCCTTATACAATAATAAGTACTAGATAACTCTATTCACAAGGCTAGAAGATGGGAAAAAATCATAAATAACTTGATTTTCAACCACTTTATTGATGATTAAGTCACACCCTTAAATATTATATATAAAATATTATAACTAAATAAAAATAAAATAACTTGTATGCTTTAAGTGCGAGAAGGTTACTAATAATAATTGAAACATCCTATTAAGTAATTTGTATTATTAATAATTTTACTCGTATCTTTTACTAATATATTTAGTCATGGGTATAACTCATAGAGAGTATAAATGTATGATATTTTCATAATATAAATGGTGTAAGTGTTTATACTTTAAAATATAAGAAATGTAATTAGAAATTAGATTATATTAGAGGAATATTTAATTTAATAAACCTTTAATCTCATGGGATACCTTTAATCAAAGATAAGTTGAGACTTTGATTTGGTTGCTATAAATAATGTTTGAAGATTTTGATATTTTAACTAATATTCCTTCCAATTACATTTTCATTTGCTAATCATAACCTAGTAATCCAAAAGTAAGGAAATTATATTTGGAAAAAATTTAGAAAAAAATTGGTAACTAGTGTTTGTCATATAATTGGTTATTCCAAGTTTCCAAGTTCTAGAAAAACATTGAATTTGAGCCAAATTTTAGTATTCGAGAATTTTATTTTTAATTTTTTTTTATCCTAAACTTTTATATTTTATAAAACACCCAACATTTATAATTTTAGACTAAATTTCTTTCCTAGTTTGTTGTACAAAATTTATAGCGTTATATACATATTTTATATAAATTTTATCCGAGCTTACTCTCCGAAGTCACTTCCAATTACAAGTAGTAATAGTAGTTTTTCGTATACAAATAAATGGTTTTTTCGTTTTGTTTTCTTCCCTTTTTTTTCAAATTCATATAAATTATGTTCGTTGTCATTGCTTTTCACGAAATATTTTCATTATAAAATGACAATACAAACTTGTGAGTATTTTTAATAAATTCTTAAAACTTATAGGTATAAATCATATATTTTTTAAATAAAATTCAAATATATCTCCCCAAAAAATCTATGGCCAAACGCATGACAAAACTTCACCCAATAATGACTTGCCAAAAATATTTGTAAATTTGTAGCCAAACACATGGCAAAACTTCACCCATAAATGACTTGCCAAAAAGATTTAGAAGTTTGTGGTCAAACACATGGCAAAATTTTACCCCCAAAATATTTGGAAATATATGACCAATAATATTTTACCTATTTAAATTAAAAGTGCATATCTCATTACAAATATCATATCAATTTCATTTTGCTTCTATAATTTTTTTCATGAAAAAGAATTGATTTAACTACAATATTAGGTTAGAAAGTTAATGCTTCGTCGTAAAAAAAAATTGTGATGCTTACAAACAATCGTGATATTTCATTTCTTATAAACATCCTAATATTGATCAATACTTTATATAAAAGAAGATGTTAATATGTCACATTTCAAAACTTGTTCATGCTTATACAAAAGGCTAGTGAATTTGATGTTTATGATGGAATAATGTTATTTTCATCAAATGGTATTATTTATAAGTAGTTATTAATCAATTTTTTGAATCCTGATATTATAGTAAGTGAAAGTACTCATTTTATTATCGCTTATTTCAAAATTCTTAAGGTTGTTGTTGATCTTGCTCACTTTGTTTCAAGTCAACAAGATGAGCACTTTTATTTAGCATTATATTACGTTTTGAAGATCAATCGATAATTTCAAATTGTTTGATGAAAATAATATTATTCAGATATTAACATTACATTCTAATTTACTAGCTTTTTTGTATAAGCCTGAATGATGTTTTGAAAATGTGACGTATTGATCATCTTCTATCAACGGGGTTGTTCGCGTCCTTTCATCTATATCTAGGTATGGATTTACTTCTTGTTAACAATAAAATTTCTTGAAATTTTGATAATACCCAATTAGTTTGGTATGAGAACTTTCACTTTGTTGGTGAGGTATATAGCTATTCTCCACCTTGTAATTATCCCCACCCCAATTTCATCTTCCCCTATCCCCTATGTAAAAAAAAATTGATTGGGACAAAATAAATCATTAAAAAAAAGTATCTCATTAGTCACATGAATTAATCACCAAATTAGAACACCAATTGGGTGAGTTTAAGAGTGCGTAGCCATGATTAGTTTAATTTGTTCAAGAAATTTCAAACGTTTAGTAATTTTTACAGCTAACAACGAAATTAGCTCTTAGTATTGCATAAAAAACACAGACACACGCACGCACACCCCCCCCCCTCCCACACACACAATTTGTCCTAAAAAGGATAAGAGGCTGTAGCAAATATAATCCATTTTTATATGTGGAATCGATCCTAAAGAGAACTTTTTCCATCATATTTTCTGTTGACAAGTCAATATTCAACAAAAATAGTTTTTGACGATTGACAAAGTAAATCAGATTCTAAAAATGAGTAGCAAAGTAAAGTTGCGTGAGAATAAATTAGAATTCGCGTAAGATTCTATAAAAGGAGTAGCCGACTTATTGAAAAACCACTTTCGAACTCAATTAGAGTTTTCAGAACGCACAAAACAGGATGACTATTAAAGGAGAACGTTGCATAATGAGACTTTAGATTTAGCACACAATGAATATCGTTGTTTTCAACAAAAGGCAAGAAGCGGCAGAAGGACCATACAACGACAAAAGAAAGAAGGACTAGAGTTAGATTTTCTTTCTAAAGTATGTATTTTGTTAAAGTAACTTGGAATCATTATTATGTTGTAATAATTTTAAGTTTGAAAGCAAATCTGTGAGAGTTGTAATAAGAATTTGTTGTGACTTCTTGGAGAGTAAAGATAATGGTTATAGTTAATCGTTTGAGTTAATGTTTTAGAGTTAGTCCCTTAAATTATAGAGTTGTAATCTAAAGTCACTTTTTGAAGTTAGTGAGAAGTTTCTTAAAATCCTACACGATGTAGGCAGTGGCAGAGCCAGAATTTTTATGAAGGGGTATCAAAATATAAAGTAAAAATGTATAAGTGTTGCTATCAAGGATAGAACACACAATATCAAGCAATTTTTGCACCCCTTATTCACTACACTAAACCTTCAACTTGTGTCAAGAGGTGTAACACTTGTGTATATATTTATTAAATTAAATTTTGACCTATATATACAATGTAATTTTCCGACGAAGGGGTGTCGCTTGACACCCCTTACCCTAGTGTAGCTCCGCCCCTGGATGTAGGTCGTGGTTTTTCTTCCCTTGAGCAAGGAGACTTTCCTCGATAAAACTTTGTGTTATTTTGTGTACGAAGTTATGTTAAAGTACTACAAGAACCAAGTTCTTGTATTGAATAGGTGATACAAGTTTCTTCATTTCATATCACTGAGAACATCAATTTAATCAACTTTTTTGAGTTATAGTATTTTTGTTTTGTAACTTAGACAATCAAATAATAAATAAAAGGAGTAATAAAGTTATCACTTAAATAATATGAGGTTTTTTCAATAATAAAAGTTATAGGACAATGATTGCTCATTTATCCGAACAAATTCCGAATGTGTTAATTATAATCTTGTTGAGTTATTTTCTATCGATTGTGAGTCTTAACTTACTAAAATTATCTCTCTATCAATTGTTTTAATTTTCTAGAATTATCGCCTCGAACTTACCAAAGTTAGCAACTCAAACTACTCACAAGATCACATCAAAGCTTCATTATCTCTAGTACAACTTTTAAATTTAAGTAGTAAATCTCTTAATAACTTTTTTTTTCCTTATAAATGGGGGCAGGGAAAGGAAAAATGGAGAGGGGATTACAGTGTGGGGAATCAAATCCTCACCAATAAGGTAGGAGTTTAGGTTACCAATCCATTAAAGTACTAAGATTCCCCACGATCAAACGTATCTACAATCTCTTTAACTAATTTTTATTTTTCATTTTGAAGCTCTACTTTAGTCATGTTCTATTTTAATTTTTAAATATTTTTGTACCATTTAAACATAAAATACTAATTTTATGATTTTTAATTTTTTTTATATATGCTTCGATTATAATTTTTAAAGTTGTCTGTTAATTTTTATAAAATAAAAAACAAAAAACAAAGATTATCAGGCGAATAATAATTATTTTAAAATTTCGTCGGTTACTTTTCACACAAAAATATGGAGAACTTCTCAAAAAAGAAATTGTTATTTAAAGAAATCAATATTCATTTATCAATTTTTAGTTTTTTTTTTTTTTTACGAAAACCAACGGGCGAACGTCAATTTTTAAAAAGTAAAATTGTAGTTGAAGAGTATATATATAAAAATAAAGAAATCATAAAATAAGCATTTTGTATTTAAATAATACATAAAAAATAAAGTTAAAGAGTTAAAATGAAATAAGGCTAAAATAGAGAACAAAATAAAAAAATGAAGGCAAGTTAAAATGGGCTATGTATTTGGCTTTGGCGCATAAAATAGTGAGTCCTATTTGTATTATTTCCTAAATAAAAGTAATAAATAAGAAAGATAAAATATTTAAATAGTTCATGTGGATTCATAAAATACAATAAATTATATTAATAAATATAAATTATTTATTTATTAATAAAATAAATTTATGAACTTATTTTTATAATCTTTTTTCTCATTCATTGTATTTGTGTAATTATCTTCTCTTGCAATAATTATATTCTCTCGCAAAGTATAAAATTGGAAACTAAAAGTCATAAAGCTTATTTTTGTACATATATATAGTTGTTTTTTAATTGTGATATAAATATGTACCAAAATAAAGTTCATTAACAAATAACTTTTATTTTTCAATTTGAAATTTTGGGAAGATAATATTATTGTACGAATATTCTGTTGAAAAGAAAAGAGTAGCAAAAATAAGTTCATAAATTTATTACATTTAGATTTATTACACAAGTAAATAAACTTATATTTATTGTAACGATCCGAATCGTCGTTATTCAGGAAAAACAAACTTAGGTAAATACTGGGCCATTGTCCCGTCAGGGCGGGCCAGATGCCACTAGGGCGGCGGCGCCACAGCGGGGTAAGTTGGCGCCAGAGCGGGATATGCGAGACAAAATGTAAATAACGTGAAATCCTATTTTCTCCTTCTTCCTAAAATACCTACATTAGACGTAAATCACCCAGAAACCCTCCAAAAAGCTGCTCCAAGCTTGGGAAAGAAGGAGAAAGAGATTCTAGCGTGAGGATGGCGATATCTTGCGGATTCTTGGCCAAATTAACCGTCATGTCATCCGGAAAACCATAAAATTATCTGCAATTCGTCCGTACAGCTGCTTGGCGCCCAGGTAGGCTAGGTTTTACTAATTGAGTAGTTATAAATCTGTGCTCACTGCGTAATATAATGTAATTCAATGGTAGAAGTTATGCGTAGGCCTTCGTGCACCGAACAAAAGATGATTTAATTATAGGAAGAAGCCTTCGGTGATGAACTAGGGCTAAATTGGTCGAATTATGGTTAAGTGATATATGTCGTTGAACACTTCATGGTGAGGGGTGTGATTGCATGATTGTATGGTATATATTGTTCTTGGTTCATTATGATACGTGTATGTATGCGAATGTTGCATTGTTGATCACATTAATTGTAAAAGAGGATATACGAATGATGAATGCCATGAATCATGACTTGATTGTATGATTATGAGAATGTGATTTGTGATTGTGATTGTGGCTTGTTGAATGGATCGGGTGTTGCGTTCCGACACGCTTAACTTGGATCGATTGCCACGTTCCGGTATAATTATGGGATTGGTTGCCACGTTTCGGCATAATCATTGGATCGGGTACCACGTTTCGGTATGCTAACTATTTGGGTTCCCTGAGAGGACCAATGATTTGACATAAGTGTATGCCTTAAGGATTGTGAAATTGTACCTTGTTTGTAATGATAATTGATGTTGTATTTTCCGGAGTTGTTTTATGGTTAGGAGGACTTATGTTTGATTGTTCTTCTATGTTGAGTAAACTTGATGTGTACCTTGATGTTGAGTGAACCGGAAGGGGCACAACCAACCGAGATGTGATACGGTAGGTGGGGAGTCAACGTTTCAAGTAAAGGGTGTCGTGTGTTGTAATGGTGAGGAGTGGGGGTAGTGTACGTGATGTAAGTGCTTAGGTGGATTTCACCTTGGAAAAAGGGATTTGTGGTTAGTAGAAAGCTTGACGTAATGTACTATATGGCCATGACTAGGTAAAATGAAGAGAAAGTAAGGGTATGACGTGATGCGGTTAGTTGGAATGTATGTAGTTGTATTTGGGGACTTTTCTATGTGTTAGAATGGTTAGGCTATGATCAAGAACCTAGTAAGTAGGTTGACCGAGAAGGTGGTTAGTAGTTAGAGTACTAGCGTGATTTGAGGGTATTTTGAGAGAGGGTAAAGGTGGAGAAGCGAGGGGTTTTATTGCATGATTTTACTAGTTGTTTTCTTATGTTATGTGGTGGGAGTCGGGTTGACCAATGATGCCTACCAATACGTGTGGTTTATACTGATACTACTCTTGCTATGTCTTTTGACATAGTCTGGAAGCAGGTTGTTGAGCTTCCATTAGATGAAGATGAAGAATTCCCTAACAACTTCTACTTTTCCTTCCGCATGGTGGGAGTTGTGTCTTTTATTATTTATGTCCAGTTTATATTCTTAGTAACTCTTGTACCTGTTTAGACTAGATTCTTGGGGGTGTTAGTTACTTTACAAATTTAAACTCTAAATTGTTTAAAAGTTTTATTTATGAAAACTCTATGATTTCGTTTATCTCTATTTTTCGTTAATTTTTCCGCATGTTTTACTATTGGGATATGAGAGTTCTCCTACTTGGCCATTAGAGTGGGTGCCCACACGGCCCGGTGGGTTGGGTCGTGACAAATTAGTATCAGAGCCCAAGTTACCAGTCTCTCCGTACAAGAACAAAATGTGGACTAGACTCTTGCGGATTGGTGTATTGACGTCCACATCTAATCCTCAGGAAGCTAGGAAGTCATTCCACCTTCTTTTCTCTTTTCGTGCAAGTGTCACTTGTGGTATGAGTTGAGTACAATTGGTATCTCCCGATTCCAATTGGTACCTCAACGAAGTAAACCGGACGTCGTGGTCACGACTGAGGAGCCACAAGAAAAGCAAATTGAAAACTGAGAAGGTTTTAATTGGTATCCGGCCCTAAGGGTTGCGAAATTGCATGGGTCATCCATGGAACGAACTAATTAAGAATTTGGACTTGTCTGTGCTTGGTATCTTGGAGACGGTAAATGTGTGCTTCTTGTTGTCCGAACTAATTGCGAATGTGAAGTCATAATTGCTTGAATGTGATGATATGATTTCGTGTACTATAAATATGTGTTTGAACCTTATTATGTGTGATTTGCTGGCTAAATTGTTGAAATTATGCAAGATGTAACGACTTGAGTAATGTAAAGCCGTTGCGAAAAGAGGTCCGACTAGATGTGATAAGAAGGTTTAGATAAAACTACGAGGCGAGTGGTGACGAAGATCTGAACGTGTCTTGCGCTTGTGTAATAACCGCGTAAATGTCTGGATGTGTCCTGGGAATGTGTAGTTTGTGGTACTGAAATTAATAAGAACGAATTGGTTGTGTATCGTGGTTTTGACTTGGAGTAGTCAAGGATTTCTCCTAGTTCGCAGGATTATCCTAAGTATGTTCGGTAAAACTGGAAACCTTTGTGAAATTTAGAAGAGAGAGAAAATCCCAAAAGAATCTCGGCAGAGGTTCTGTTTCCGTTTTGGCCGCTGGGGCGGGATTATTTCCTCCAGGGCAGTAATTCTTCCGCCAGAGCGGGATGAGGCGAAGCAGAACCTCAGCCCGCCCTCTCTAGATTTTCAAGTTTCCCGAAAAGGACCCCAATTGGTATCTGGGAAAACCCCTGCAATTCTATCAATGTTCAACAATCGAGAATAGTTTTAAAACTTAGTAATTCACCATTTATTACGGAAAAAAAAGGAAATCTAGCATCCAAGTGCTTACAAACATAAGAAAGACGAGAAGATAAATACCAAGTTGTCCTAAAATTTACAAGCGCAAGAAGGGGGAAAGCCAAATCAAAACCTCTCGGACTAGGTGGTGTCAACGTCTGAGTCTAGATCCTCTGGAGGTATCAGGCCGGTCGCTGCCTCGTCCATAAAAGTAGAGAGTTGGAAATCTACTTTCTCGACCCGGGGAAGCTCCTGACCAGGGGTAACGCAAGTGAATATGGTCCTCACAGTCTTTCATATCCGGACCATCAGATGATCCCTCTCCAGTCCCTTCCTCCGCTCCTGGCGTAGCTCACAACAGAGCATCTTGACCTCTAGGGAAATGTTGGGTGGAACTGGGGTAAAGTCAGCAAAAGCACTCCCCAACCTCTTCCGAACGACCGCCAAATCCTCCTTGACCCGTGCACCTAAGAGTGGGGCCTCGTCATCTAAATCCACGACCATCTTGCTACTGTTAGCCCTGCCCGTTCGCCTCCTCTTGCTCTTGGAAGTAGAACCTGACCTGATCAAAAGAGGGTGGAAAAGGGGATCCATGAGTAATACCTCGTCAGTGTCGAGAAGTGGCACTCTCTCCCGCTTGCATAGTGCAGTAATAAGTCCTGGTTGGAAGAAAGCCTTCTTATTTCCCCGATAGAGCATCTTTCACTCCGAAATGATCTTCGACCCCACATTCAACTTGATGCTTTATATAGCTCACGCCACCACCAAGGCCCGATGAAAGGTCATGTCGGTGCGGTTACCCGACGGGCAGATCCTGCTAGTCACCAAGTGTAGCCACATCTTAGCATCAGGTGACCAAACCGAACTAGTAATGCCCTCGGTAGTAGCCCACTAAACCTAATCCCGATGTGCATGCTCAATCAAGGTGTCCCTTAGCTAACACAGGTCCATCTCCCGCAGCTTAGCCTCGTACTCAGCATTCGAAACCTCGGGCAACTCCAATGCCTCGTTGATGGTTGTGGCATTGAGAGGGGTGTCAACTCTACGAATACGGATGACGGGGTGAGGATCGTCTCATCGCACGGTGTGCAGGATGGTGTAGAACTCCTTCACCCAAGTGGAACGTACATCCGGGGGAGCCTTAGTCAGTGGAGTCCTTCTAAACTCCATCAGGCAAGCATAAAAGACAGGCACCATCTCGTCCAGCTTAAGCAAAACAAAACCTCTCTCGCAGCAGAACCCTGTATTTCTATTGTCCTGATGCATTTCCTGACACGCGGCATCGGGGAACCGACGAAAGGTAGGTTACCCTCATTTAGCCCTGCCATTTAGAGAAACCTGCAAGGATTGGAAAACATATGTTAGAGATCCATGGGACTGGACGCTAGTTGGGGAACAAAATTTTCAAAAACTTTGAAGGGGGGGGGGGACTTAGGCTACTGTTTCCCCAGTCCCGCCACAGTGGCCAAATATCCCGCTAGAGAGCAATTATGAAGGCCGCCACAGCGGGATAAAGGTCGCCAGAGCAGCATTCATCTGGGATGAACACCAGGCGCGGTAATGGAGCCTCTTCGTCCCTAAATTCCCCGTTTCGATATAAATCCAGCAGATCAGAGTGTCAATTATTTCGGCGAAATCACTCCTAAATACCCATCAAATTTAAGTTTTAAGCGAAGAGACTTTTCAACTTCTCCCAACCTTTTAGGTATTGTTTCGATCGAATTTCTACAAAATCCTTACGCCCAGAACGTTGTGGAGACGTTGGGGATGTAAGGGAAGTGCCCATGCTACATTTTCTATCACACTAGCAACCTATTTTGTTTTTCAAAAACTACCTCGAAAACCTATTCTACCTAATTAATTATTGTGATGCAATCGTGGATAAGTAAGTAATAAAGTAAAGAGAGTGAGGATCAAGAACTTTACCTTGATTTCGACGTTTGGAGTGAAGTGTTTGAGAGAGCTTTGGGAGTTTTTGGAAGTGAAGAAGAAAAAATGGTAAAAAACATTTCCTTTTTTCCCCTTTTACTGGTGCCAATCTCCGCTGCAGCGGAAGATCCCTCGCCATAACGGACCCGCCTCAGTGGAAAGGTTGTCGCCCTGGCGGGGTCAGGCTCTGTAAGTTGGGCGTGTTCGTTTCTTGGTGTGTTGCCTTAAACTTCCAACCGACCCTTTTGGGTATAACATCTTTGATGTTTTGATTGGAGGAATCACTATCTGTCTTGGGTTTCGAAATGGACTAATTCTTTAATTTAGAAGTAAATCGATATAAGGCGTGTGATAATCCGTGCACTATTCGTTCAAGGACGAACGAGGAGTAAATTGGTATCTATTATAATGACCCAAACCGTCGTTATTCAGGAAAAACAAACTTAGGTAAATACTGGGCCACTGTCCCTCCAGGGCAGGCCAGATGCCACTAGGGCGGCGGCGCCACAGCGGGGTAAGTTGGTGCTAGAGCGGGATAGGCGAGACAAAATGTAAATAACGTGAAATCCTATTTTCTCCTTCTTCCTAAAATACCTAAATTAGACGTAAATCACCCAGAAACCCTCCAAAAAGCTGCTCCAAGCTTGGGAAAGAAGGAGGAAAAGATTCTAGCATGAGGATGGCGATATCGTTAAGATTCTTGGTCAAATTCACCGTCATGTCGTCCGGAAAACTAGAAAATTATCTGCAATTCCTCCGTGCAATTGCTTGGCGCCTAGGTAGGCTAGGTTTTGCTAATTGAGTAGCTATAAATTTGTGCTCAATGCGTAATATAATGTAATTCAATGGTAGGTGTTATGCGTACGTTTTCGTGCACCGAACAAAAGATAATTTAAGAATTGGAAGAAGCCTTAGGTGATGAACTAAGGCTAAATTGGTCGAATTATGGTTAAGTGATATATGTCGTTGAACACTTCATGGTGAGGGGTGTGATTGCATGATTGTATGGTATATGTTGTTCTTGGTGCATTATGATACGTGTATGTATGCGAATGTTGCATTGTTGATCACATTAATTGTAAAAGAGGATATACGAATGATGAATGCCATGAATCATGACTTGATTGTATGATTATGAGAATGTGATTTGTGATTGTGATTGTGGCTTGTTGAATGGATCGGGTGTTGCGTTCCGACACGTTTAACTTGGATCGGTTGCTACGTTCTGGTATAATTATGGGATTGGTTGCCACGTTTCGGCATAATCATTGGATCAGGTACCACGTTTCGGTATGCTAACTATTTGGGTTTGGTTTCCCTGAGAGGACCAATAATTTGACATAATTGTATGCCTTGAGGATTGTGAAATTCAACCCTCTTCGTAATGATAATTGATGTTGTATTTCCCAGAGTTGTTTTATAGTTATGAGGACTTATGTTTGATTGTTCTTCTATGTACGTTGATGTTGAGTGAACCGGAAGGGGCACTCCTTACCGAGATGTGATACGGTAGGTGGGGAGTCAACGTTTCAAGAATTGTTAATGTCTGAGCTAAGGGTGTCGTGTGTTGTATTGGCAAGGAGTGGGGTAGTGTACGTTATGTAAGTGCTTAGGTGGATTTCACCTTGGAGAAAGGTATTTGTGGTTAGTATAAAGCTTGACGTAATGTACTATATGGCCATGACTGGGTAAAATGAAGAGGAAGTAAGGGTATGACGTGATGCAGTTAGTTGGAGTGCATGTAGTTGTAATTGGAGACTTTTCTATGTGTTAGAATGGTTAGGCTATGATTAAGAACCTAGTAAGTAGGTTGACCGAGAAGGTGGTTAGTAGTTAGAGTACTAGCGTGATTCGAGGGTATTTTGAGAGAGGGTAAAGGTGGAGAAGCGAGGGGTTTTATTGCATGATTTTACTAGTTGTTTTCTTATGTTATGAGGTGGGAGTCGGGTTGACCGATGATACCTACCAGTACGTGTGGTTTGTATTGATACTACTCTTGGTATGTCTTTTGATATAGTCTGGATGCAGGTTGGTGACGTTCCATTAGATGAAGATGAAGAATTCCCTAGCAACTTCTACTTTTCCTTTCGCATGGTGGGAACTGTGTCTTTTATTAATTATGTCCGTTTGTACTTTTAGTAGCTCTTGTACCTGTTTAGACTAGATTCTTGGGGGTGTTAGTTACTTTACAAATTTAAACTCTAAATTGTTTAAAAGTTTTATTTATGAAAACCCTATGATTTCGTTTATCTCCATTTTTCGTTAATTTTTCTGTATGTTTTACTATTGGGATATGAGGGTTCTCCTACTTAGGCGTTAGAGTGGGTGCCCGCACGGCCCAGTGGGTTGGATCGTGAAATTTATTTTATATAATTTATTGTGTTTGATGAACCCACGTGAATTGTATAAATATTTTATCGATATTTGGTTATTTTCTTTTTATAATAGAATGCAAATGAAATTCATTATCTTACGTGTCAAAAATATAATGAAGCATCACACACCTTTTATTGATTATACTTTTTTCGGTTAAAAATTTCAAAGCTAATAGGAGGTTTCTATGCAAATAAACACAATAGGATATAATTAAAAACATTTTTATTTTGTGTATAATTCTTTTGTTCCTTATGTGGACTCAATTGGTGTAAAACAAAAATAAAGAGAGCAATATTTGAACTTTTGATTTTAGAAAAAAATAGTTTATTTAAATCTAATATTTTATTTATATATATTAAAAATATTTTTTTTGACACGAATATAAAGTATAAATTAAAACCAAGGAAAGTTGTTAAACCCGTAAGTAAGTAGAGTAATTACACCAAACAAATGTGCGTAACAGATTTTAACGGGAGACTTTTTTTTTTTTTGGCTTTACCACCCGATTTTCGGAACCCACATTGGAGCTCCGACTAAATTCGGATCGCTCTCTGCAGGGCCCATTTTTGTTAAGGTTCTCCCCTAATTTTCTTACCTTATTTGAAATTAAATTTTCTCTTGAAGAAAAATCATAGTATTACCATAAATGCTTTAACTTTTCCTGAAAGAAAAAATATAATTTTCTTCCATATTTGGTTTATTCTTTCCTTGAAATAAAAAATTGGAACTCCATAAATTGAAGACCCCTCTTCTTATATAAAAAAACACAATAGAATCAGCAATGTAGTCGTTTAAGAGTTTTGTTTATGTGGAGATTTATTCTCTGAATAGTTTTAATATTTTTCTAGTATATTAGTTTTAATATAATAATATTATGTTTTTAGTATAAGTTTTTGTCGTCTTATTTATCAACCATATGATTTGCAATTGTAAGCTTTCGCATGACGCCTAATCACTTTCGAATCCAACCAGTGGTATCAGAGCACATAGTCCAACGATCCTATGGTCTGATGGTTCTTCGTTCAATGAGGTTGAAGACATGCTCAAGATGGTTTCAAATCAATTTGTAATAAATTTGATAATAATGAAGATTTTGTCTAGCTACATGTGGAGAAGAAGTTTTAAACATATTTTCAATATTCATGTTGCTACAATTTTTAAAAATAAAAATAAAATATTTTTAACCCATATATTTTAAACCTTATTTTTAACCATGACAAGCAGCAATGATGAAGATTATATGAAAAACAAGATTATCATGCATATGAAGAAGGTGGATTAGACTTGGTCAAGAAAATACAGTCAAAATGGGATATTTGTTAGGATTTTATCCTGATTTTCTTATCTTATTTGAAATTAATTTTTCTCTTGAAGAAAAATCAAATTATTACCATAAATGCTTTAACTTTTCCTGAAAGAAAAATATAATTTTCTTCCATATTTGGTTTATTCTTTCCTTGGAAGAAAAAATTGGAACACTATAAATTGAAAACCCCTCTTCTCATATAAAAAATACAATAGAATTCACAATGTAGTCGATTAAGAGTTTTATTTATGGGAAGATTTATTCTATCATTAGTTTTAATATTTTTCTCGTATATGAGTTTTCATATAATAATATTATGTTTTTAGTATAAGTTTTTGTCGTATTATTTATCAACGATATGATTTTCAATTGTAAGCTTCCGCATGACGCCTAATCACTTTCGAACCCAACATATTTGGCGGCGGCGCTCCTAACATGATTTTCTCCATACCCAGGGTTCGAACCAGAGACCTCTGGTTAAGGGTGAAACACTCCCACCAGTGTACCCATGTTGGTATTTTAACTGAAAACTTGTGTTGAGTGAATGTGTTTATTTTGGGTTGTAATAATGAAAAATTAATATACTATGAAAATATATATATTTTGATAATAGTGGTATCTAAGTCGGTTTATGCATACCTCGACTAATTTACGGGATATCTGTTTGTCACGGCCCGAGCCTACACCCTGGGAAGGATTGACACTCGAGAACCATTGCTGGCCCAAGCGAACCCTTGGCCTGACTTACTACTCAGCGGAAGACTTACTCATGATAACTAAACCTTCAAAGTAAATTGAAAGCTCAAAATATTACTTGGAATGTATTAAAATAACATTCACTGGCCAAAGTGGAAACTCAAGTCTCAAAACATAAGCCAATAACAAGATAATGACAAATGAACTAACTGACAGTCTATGAAGCCTCTAATAACTGAGATGGATGTCGGGACAAGACCCACGACATCCTAAAGAACTAAAATGATAAAGTAATGAAAAAGGGGATCCTAAGGAATCATCTAAAAAGTATGACCCTTTTTCTACCCATTGTGGCTACATGGTTTATGGAAGTTGGGAGTTGTCTGAACTCTCCCACATATCGGTGCTCAATACTACTCCTAAAATATGATACTAGCTCTTATGTTTAAAAACATAACTCAGTGGTTTGAAATAATTACTCAAAAACTAGCCCAAAGGCTCTCTTGGAAATTAGTGTTTCCTCTCTTGCTTAATTGTGAAAACATTTACTCTTTACTGAAAATTAGCTCAAAAGCTCTTTTGGAAATCTCAATTTCCTTTCTTATTTAAATGTGAAAACATTTCTCTTTGGGAATACATAGTCCCGATATACTCTTTTGAAGAAATGAACTTCAATCTTTACTCTTTACTCAACTCAAAACTTAAGTCTTAAAACAAAGTTAAAACATTTGTAAAAGACTTTTGGAAGACTTTATGAACTTCTCCTGACTTGGCTCTTAACTTTCCTTGAATTTGAATTTATGGATTCAAGGATGGTGATTTGTGATAGGAAAGATCTCATGATGTAAAAGAGTGTTTTTAGATAGTGAAACATGAGAAACGATCAATAAATCACTGTCTGGAAGCAAGTCTGCGATGCGGAGATGAATTTAATTATTTGGTCGTGAGATAAATTTTGAGACAGAACGGTCCGTGACCACTCCGCAACACGAAGAAAAAATTATCAATCCTGAGGAACAGGTCCGTGACGCGGACGTGGTACCAAGATTTGCCCGACTTGTTCTTTCTTCATTTTCTAACCCCAATTTGCCTAAATTCAATTCTTTTTATCAATTTATCTTTAGATTCAAATACCCAACACATGTACACAAGAATCTAACTCTAAAAAACTCTAACTATCGACCTTAAACTCTCAAGAACACCTCAATCTCATCCCAAATTCAAGAATGAAAGCAATTCAAGAATCCAACACAAGAACATCAAAGTCTCAATCTTTTAGCACGAAAATCATACTGAATTAAACATGCTTGGTGCTTGAGTGAACGAACCCAACTCTATGTGAACTCACATACCTCGTAGGATTGAATCCTTGGCGAAAACCGCACTCACTTCCTCAAGAAATCGACGAATCCTTGCTTCTTCTCCTCTTCTTTTCTCTTCTCTCAAAACCCTAACTTTTTTTGATGAACCGTAAACTGAACCAAATCAGTGTAGACCCGAACTTAATTACCAAAATTGAAATTAAATAATTGGGTAGGGAAAAGACCATAATACCTTCTAAAATCCGATTTTGACTTTCCTTATCTAGATAGCCCAACTTCATACGGACATATCTCCCTCATATAAATTCAAAATCGCGTAAACTCGGCAGCATTTGAAAGATAATTCAAAGATATTTCCTGCGATTTCTTGTAGGACACCTAACTCATCCTGAGCTAGGAGTTTTGGTCGTTTGAAGTTGATCCAAAACTCATACTTAACTTAATTTTGTCCAATTTCTAGATTTTTCATTCTTTCCAAAAATGACTCTTTCTAATTCTAGATCTTTCTAGTTCTTTCAAATAGCGAGGTGTTATAATATCTCCCTCTTAAGAACATTCGTCCTCGAATGAGATTACTCTTAGAAAGCAATGTGCGTAACATCTAGCTCAAACACCTAACAAGCAAAATGTAAATACAACATGCCAAATAGAATCATGCTGCCTGTGAGACCTTGGTAAACCTGTGAAGAAATCCATATTGATCATCTCCCACTTCCATTCCGAAAGTTCTATGTTCTGAGCCATACTAGGCCTTTGGTGCTCTACTTTAACTTGTTGACAATTTGGGCATTTAGCAACGAACTCAGCAATACCTTTCTTCATACTATTCCACCAACATACTTTTATCAAGTCATGATACATCTTTGTGGAACCCGGATGAGTAGAATATCTGGAGCTATGAGCTTCCTCCATGATCCTCTCTTGGAGTTCATCCACCCTTGGTACACACAATCTACCTTGATACCTCAATACATCATCTCCCCTTTGTTCAAAAGCCATTACTTTTTGCTTATGAACATTTGCCTTCAATTCAAGCAAAATAAGATCTTGGTCTTGTTTCTCTTTCACTTTTGACACTAATGATGATTCAACCCCATTCATCACCACTACTCCTCCTTCTATGGAATCCATTAGTCGAACTCCTAATCATGCAAGTCTATGCACATCTTTTGCTAAATTTTTCTTATCTTCCTCAAAATAGGCGGTACTACCCATAGACAATCTACTCAAGGCATCAGCAAAAACATTAGGCTTACCTAGGTGATAAAGAATACTCATTTCATAATCCTTGAGTAACTCTAACCACATTCGTTGTCTGAGATTAAGCTCCTAAACACATAATGGAGACTCTTGTGATCAGTTAGCACATCCACATGAACACCATACAGATAATGACACCATATTTTCAAAGCAAACAATACGACAGCCAACTCTAGATCATGGGTTGGGTAGTTCCTCTCGTGAACCTTTAGCTATCTGGAGGCATAAACTATAACTTTGTCATTTTGCATTAACACACAACCCAAACCAACTCTGGACGCATCACAATGTTCAACAAAGTCTTGCGTACCTTCTAGTAAGGTCAATACTGGGGCAGTAGTCAACCTCTTTTTCAATTCCTGAAAGCTTTGCTCACAAGCTTTAGACCATTAAAACTTAATTGTTTTCTGAGTCAACTTGGTCAAAGGGGATGAAATAGATGAGAACCCTTCTACGAACCTTCTATAATATCCAGCCAATCCCAAGAAACTCCTAATATCAGCTGAAGATGTGGGTCTAGGCCAATTATGTACTGCCTCTATTTTTTGAGTGTCAACTTTAATTCCATCACCAGAAATAATATGGCCTAAGAATGCCACAGACTCAAGCCAAAATTCACATTTAGAGATCTTAGCATACTACTCTTTATCCTTTAGATTTTGGAGAACTATTCTGAGATGGCTAGCATGATGTTCCTCATTCCTCGAATAGATTAGAATGTCATCAATAAATATGATAACAAACATATCTAAATAAGGCTTGAATACTCTATTCATAAGGTCCATGAACGTTGCGGGTGCATTAGTTAAATCGAACGACATGATCAGAAACTCAGAATGACCATAACGGGTCCTGAAAGCTGTCTTTAGAATATCACATTCCCTTACTCTCAACTGATGGTAGCCTGATCTCAAGTCTATTTTCGAAAAACAAGAGGCACCCTGAAGTTGATCGAAGAGATCATCAATTCTCAGAAGAGGATACGTATTCTTCATAGTAACCTTGTTCAACTGATGGTAATCTATACACATTCTAAGAGAACCATCATTTTTCCTCACAAACAAGACCGGAGTGCCCCAAGGTGAGACTGAGACACTTGGTCGAATAAAACTTTCCCTAGGAGATCTTTCTACTGCTCTTTTAACCCTTTCAACTTTGTTGGTGTCATCCTATATGGTTGAATAGATATAGGACGAGTATTTGGAAGAATAACTATATCTAAGTCTATTTCTCTCTCAGGAGGGACTCCGGGAAGATCATCTGGATAGACTTCTGGAAACTCTTTTACTACTAGAACTGACTGAATATGAGGTATCTCAACACTAGAGTCATTAACTCGGACTAAGTGATAGACACACCCCCTGGAAACTAACTTTCTCGCCTTAAGATACGAAATAAAATAACCCTTAGGCACTGCTGAACTGCTCTTCCACTATATAACTGGTTCACTGGGAAACTAAAACTTGACTGCTCGAGTTCTACAATCTATTGATGCATAACAGGCATGAAGTCAGTCCATACCTAAAATGACATCAAAATCTACCATATCTAACTCAACTAAGTCAGTCATGGTACTCTTGTGATTGACGAAAATTGTACAATCACAATATACTCTCTTAGCTATAATAGACTCACCAACAGGTGTAGAAACACTAAAGGGCTCAAGAGTTGCTTAGGAAGAACATCAAAATTCATCGCAACATAAGGCATCACAAAAGATAAACTCGCTCATGGATTTAGCAAAGCATAAACATCATAGCTAAAGACTTAGATCATACCAGTGACAACATCTGGCGAATCCTCTTGCTCTTGGCAACTAGTAATACCATAAAGATGGTTTAATCCTCCGCCTGCCCCTAAAGTAGCTCCTCTAGGTGCAGCTCAATCTGGTGGAGCAACTGAAGAAAACTGGGTTCTATTGCCCAAATTACCCTTTACCTGCGTGTTCTTAAGACACTTTATCATGAAATAACCGTTTTGACCACACTTGAAGCAACTAGTGGAGCCATCACGATATATCCCTGAGTGGCTCCTACCACACTTAGCACATGCAGGAGTCTCATTACCTCCTTGTGCAACACTGCCTTGAGAATGTGTAGGTCTAGCTCTGAAATTCTGGGAATTCTAACTATTGTACTCACATTTGGTCCCTTGTGCAGGTGCACTAGCAAATGATGGAGCAGGTCCCTTTTTCTTAGGTTGGAAAGAAGACCGGTTCGCATTACTCTTTTGCTGCTCGAACTCATCCCCTGATCTCTTAGCCCTCTTAATCTTAAACTCTTCATTATCCCTCAGCTTATCCTCCTCAACTTGTTGCGCATGGATCATTAGCCTTGCTATGTCCATATCCCCTATCAGCATAGCTGCCTTGCCTTCCTTACTTAACAGACGAGACAACCCAGCAACAAACAAACTCATCATGCTCCTCATGTCAGCAACCATCTACGGAGCATAGTGGGAAAGTTGTGTGAACTTCATACTGTACTCATGAACACTCATAGATTCCTGCTTAAGGGTGAGAAACTCTCTTAAGTTTGCCTCTCGCAACTCACGGGGAAAGAAACGCCCCATAAAAGCACTCTCAAACACAACCCAACTTACTATTAGCGCATCCTCAACCATATATTTTTTCATTGGTCGAACCATATCCTAGAAACACTCTTTAGTTGGTATCCAGCTAGTTGCACCCTCTCAGTATCAGCAACACACATAATTTCAAAAACCTTCTGAAGCTCTTCAACAAAGTTTTCTGGATCCTCTGTTACACTTGAACCAGTGAAGCTTGGAGGATTCATCCTTAAGAACTGACGGATCCTTGAAGTATCTGCCCCTTCCTGTCGATTTTCTCTTTGTTCAACTTGATTGGTCACAACTTGACTTAACATCCGGATAGTTTCATGAAATTCAGCATTGTGACCTCTTCTTAGGGTTGCACTTTTGGTGCATTAGGTACCCCATGTTCCTGTGCTTCAACATTCCTTCTAGCGGGACGACCTCTGACAGCTCTTCGTGGAGGCATGATTTGAACAACACGCATAAGCACAAATTACAGAGAGACTTTATAGAGATGAACTCTATCGCATGAAGTGAGTATAAAAGAAATGAAGGAATTCCTAAATGTTGCAGCCTCCGAATTATAGATGTGGTGCACTTCATACCGATAACTAGGACTCTATAGACACAACTTCATAGACTCTCTAGGACTCTTGAACTCTGTGCTCTGATACGAAGTTTGTCACGCCTCGAGCCTACACCCTTGGCGGGATTTGCACTCGAGAACCATTGATGGCCCCAAGCGAACCCTTGGCCTGGCTTACTGCTCAGCGGAAGACTTACCCATGATAACTAAACCTTTAAAGTAAACTAAAAGCTCAAAATATAACTTAGAATGTATTAAGATAACATTCACTGGAAAATGGCAACTCAGGTCTCAAAACATAAGTCAATAACAAGATAATGACAAATGAACTAACTGACTGTCTATAAAGCCTCTAATAACATATGACTCTTTTTCTACCATGGTGGCTACATGGTTTATAGGGGCTGGGAGTTATCTGAACTCTTCCCCATATCGGTGCTCAATACTACTCCCAAATTATGATACTAGCTCTTATGTTTAAAAATATAACTCAGTGGTTTGAGATAATTACTCAAAAACTAGCTCGAAGGCTCTTTTGGAAATCAGTGTTTCCTCTCTTGCTTAATTGTGAAAACATTTACTCTTTACTGAAAACTAGATCAAAGGCTCTTTTGGAAATCTCAGTTTCCTTTCTTGTTTAAATGTGAAAACATTTTACTCTTTGGGAATACATAGTCCCGATATACTCTTTTGAAGAAATGAACTTCAATCTTTACTCTTTACTCAACTCAAAACTTAAGTCTTAAAACAAAGTAAAAATATTTGTAAAAGACTTTTGGAAGACTCTATGAATTTCTATTGACTTGGCTCTTAACTTTCATTGAATTTGAATTTATGGATTCAAGGATTGTGATTTGTGATAGGAAATATATCATGATGTTTAGAAGTGTTTTTAGATAGTTAAACATGAGAAATGATCAAGAAATCACTATCTGAAAGCAAGTGCGCAACGCGAAAATGCATTTAATTATTTGGTAGTGAGATAAATTTTGGGGCAGAACGGTCCGTGACCACTCCGCGACTTCTTCATTTTCTAACCCCAATTTGCCTAAATTCAATTTTTTTTTTATCAATTCCTCTTTAGATTCAAATACCTAGCACATGTACACAAGAATCTAACACACAAAAAATTTAACAATCGACCTTAAACTCTCAAGAACTCCTCAATTTCATCCCAAATTCAAGAACAAAAACAACTTAAGAATACAAGTCAAGAACATCAAAGTCTCAATCTTTTAGGACGAAAATCATACTGAAATAAACATGTTTGGTGCATGAGTGAACGAACCCAACTCTATGTGAACTCACATACCTCGTAGGATTGAATCGTTGGCGAAAACCGCACTCAATTCCTCATGAAATCGATGAATCCTTGCTTCTTCTCCTCTTTTCTCCTCTTCTTTTCTCTTCTCTCAAAACCCCAACTCTTTTTGATGAAGCGTAAACTGAACCAAATCAGTTTAGACCCCAACTTAATTATCAAAAACGAAATTAAATAATTGGGTAGGGAAAAGATCATAATACCCTTCTAAAATCCGGTTTTGACTTTCTTTATCTAGACAGTCTAACTTCAAATGGACATATCTCCATCATACCAACTCGAAATCGCGCAAACTCAGCGGCATTGGAAAGATAATTCAAATATCTTTCCTACGGTATCCTGTAGAACACTTAAACTCATCCTGAGCTAGGAGTTATAGTTGTTTGAAGTTGACCCAAAACTCATACTTAACTTAATTTTGTCCAATTTCCAGATTTTTCATTCTTTCCAAAAATGACTCTTTCTAATTCTAGCTCTTTCTAGTTCTTTCAAATAGCGAGGTGTTACACTGTTACCTCATACCAATAACAAGTACTAGATAACTCTATTCCCAAGGCTAAAAGATGGGGGAAAATAACAGACTTCATGATTTTCAACTCACTTTATTTGATCACTAGGTCTCACCTTTGAATATTTTATTAATATATATATATATATATATATATATATATAT
>JAJOOE010001888.1:0-29582 GCA_036250405.1 Solanum raphanifolium
AAAAAAAATTAACCAAAAGGACTTCTGACAAAACAAAAATAAAAATCGCTGCATATTTTCTCAAAAAAAAAAAACTTTTTTTTCTTCAAAATCGCTGCTATAGCAGCGAATTTGGTTAAGAATTTAAAAAAAAAAGTTTTTTTCTGAATTTAATATTCTTTTATGTACATGAGATGTATATCCATAGTAGTGAAGCATTGTTTTGTGTACATGAGATGTATATTCTTTGTTTTGTCAGAAGCCCTTTTGGTTAATTTTTTTTTTGATGTGCTGTTTTAGTTTTTTTAAAGAAAAAAAAGTAGCGATTTTTAATTTTAAAAAAAAAATTGGCAGCGATTTTGTCATTTTGTCAGAGGAAAATCGCTGTTGACGCAGCGATTTTGCCCTTTTGGCTAAAATAAAAAGTGATGTGCCGTTTTGGAATTTTTGACCATTTTTTTTGCCCTTTAGGCTCCGGACTCTATATGATTATATACCCATCGAAGCAAATTTAGAATTTAGAGCGTACTCAAAAGCTAAGTTTGAATAAAAAATTATGATACTATGTAATTTTATATATCAGGTATACACGGCACATATTTGTATTTTTTGAAAAGAAAAAAACTAGCAGTGAACATTCTTGCAATAGAGACAACAACAGATATCTGATATACATACAATATACTCCCTCTTGTCTACTTTTGAATTAACACACTTATTAAGAAAACAATGATGAACATAGTGAATTTACCATTTTACCCTTATTAATTATGAAGTGGATGAATTAAAAACTTAAGATTTTCAAAAAGTTCTACTTTTTTCAAAGTAATAAATTGAGGGTATAATAGGTAAAAAGAAATTGTCCTTTATTGATTTGTCAAAATGGACAAGTAATTAAGGACAACTAAAAAAAAAAAGTGGACAAGTAATTAGGGACAGAAAGAGTATATATTTTTAGGTGTTGGTTCCACATACGTACAAACGTATCTTTCATATACAGTTGATTTGTCTCGTACAGTTGGTCTGCACATACAATCTGAAAGCACATGTACCAGAGTCAACTGAAATACATATAGTTGATGTCTTCACATACATACACATACAATTAAAATAAGATATCGTATTTGCACAATTTTAATTAGGATTAAATATTGGGAAAAAAATTCTAACTATACAATTTAAGCTCCCAAATTATTCATAATCATATTACATATATAATAATAGTTTGACTTTCCACCAACATAACAATAGAATCTTTGGAAAACAGAACAAAATAAAAAAATAAAACATAAAACAGAAAATACCAAAATTTATAAAATGATCCCTAGAAATCTCTCCTTTTTAATATTCTTCCTAAAATATCTCCCCTCAATATTTTTATTTCTTGATGTTTCTCCTCCTTTTCTAATCTTCTCCTAAAATATTGAATAAGTTGATTCTCTTTTTCTCTTTCCACCTTTTATTTTTCTGAAAATTTTCTCTCTCCTTTTCTTACTTTTCTCTCTCTTCACTAGTCTCTTTCTCCTTTCTTCTTTTTTCCCCCCCATTTTTTACCCAATTTTATTTTTCAAAAAGATTCTTTGTTCTTTTTATTTCTCTCCCTTTATTTTTTAAAATTATTTTTTACACCTTATTAAGTTGAAAGAGTTTTTGGCCAAAAACATCCTTAAGCTATACCCCAAACTTAAACTACATCCTTAAAGTATCATTTTTAGCAGAAAACATCCTTCAAGTATTTAAAAGTGACCAATTTTCATCCTTTTGTTAGATATTGTCAAAAAACTAAAGGATTCTATAAAAACATGAGCAGTTCACGTGACTATCAACAAATTTTTTTTTGCATAATTTCATTACATGCTTTAAGAAGTTCCTGAAAAAAATATTAAAAATCTTAGTCACCATTGCTTACTGAAACAAAAAATGTTTGGAAGGTGTGAGGATACATGATCTGCTCTTTTTCTCATTTATTAACGGAAAGAAGCTGGAGCTTAATTATCTTTACCTTTTCAAAAGTCAAATTGCATTTAGATCAATAAATTTTTGGGTCATTCTGATATTGAAGTGATCAAAATATTGATTATGTCTCGCATTTGAGTTTCATTCTACATTATTAGAAGCGGAAGTCTCCAACAAACGCCGCTTCTAGCATATTCAATTGAGAAGAAACATATTCAACTAATAATATTTTTAATATCAAATTACATGAAAAAAAACAGTCAAATTAAAAGATTCTGCATAATGCTAAACTCTATTACCGAAAAAGTTCACAATAATATTTTTGACGTATCTAAGAATAATATTTATGAAGGGATGACTTAATTTTTATGGGATCTATTAGTTTTCTGATAAATTCACGTAGAAGGATGAAAATTGTTCACTTTTAAATACTTGAATGATGTTTTCTGTTAAGAGTGATACTTTAAGGATGTAGTTTAAGTTTTGGGTATAGATTAAGGATGATTTTAGCCAAAAACTCTAAGTTGGAACAGATAACTAAAAAATTAACTTTATCATTAATGTATGAGTTCATTTTTTTAGAATTTATTTGGTTATAATTTGATATAATTTATTTGTCATGGTAAAATTGAATTAAATTAATTTGAACTTGACACCAAAGCTCATGTAAATTAATTTGATGATACTAAAAAATTGGTACATACTTGATTAGATTATGGTGTTTATGTATTATAGAGTTGTAACATATAACTAAAATCAACTTGAAGAACTTTCACATATAGCCACTCAAAAATAGTCTAATTACTATTCATAGCTATAGTTTTATAATTACAATTCGTAGATACATGTAATAGGGAGGAGGGAGGCAAGCGAGAGAGGGAAAAAACTGGGAGAGAGGTGGTGAATTGTATATGTATATATTGTATATTATACATATGTATTTGTATAAATGGCAAGCGAGATTGAGAGAGGGAGGAGAGAGGCGGCGAGATTGGGAGAGAGAGAGAGGAGAGAGGCGAGCGAGATTGGGAGAGGGAGGAAAGAGGCGAGCGAGAGAGGGCAGAGAGTGGGAGAGAGGTGAATTGTATATGTATATCGGTTAGATAATTGTATATTATACATATGCATTTGTATATATGGCAAGCGAGATTGGGAGAGGGAGCGAGAGAGGGCAGAGAGTGGGAGAGAGGTGTATTGTATATGTATATTGGTTAGATATTTGTATATTATACATACGTATTTGTATATTCTGGCGAATTATACATATACAAACGTGGCTAATTATACAAACTCGAAGTCAGCCCAAGTAATTAATGTATAATGTTAGTCGCGAGTGGTAATTATATCAAACTATAGCTATGATGAGTAATTAATTAAGTAGTATAAGTTTGCTTAACCGCGTAATTTTTTCAATCAACTTTACCATCAATTAAATTGTCCCGACCCAGACCGTCGTGATTGACACTCACACAAACAAATTTTATGAAAACTAAGACATTTAAAGATACAAAAGCAGGTTTAAATGACTGTAAAAATGGAGTTCCCATAAACTCCAAGGTTTTAACAATTAACTAACCAAACTAATGCGGAAATTCAACCCCTAGAACCTGAAAGTCAATGTACCAAAGCTCTACTAATGACAAGTCTAAGAACAAAAGGTACAACCCCGAAACTAAACAAATACCTTAAACAAATAGTCTGAGTCTGAACAGAGTGGATTTAAACAAGAAAGATCCATGGCAGCTCGAAAGAAATGACTCACCTTTGAATCTGGTCATGCTCAATAGTCACCTAGCTGAGGTCTATTAATAGCCGCTTAAAGATACCCTGTACTCAACAAAGAACAAGCAAGTGCAGTATTAGTACACAACCACAGTGTACTAGTAGGATCACGCGGCTATCCCAATAAGTGTAACATACATTAGTCAATATAACAATATAATCACATGCACATATCGAACATATACAATATCATCAACATATACGAACAATGAACAACTTCACGATTCTCACATATCACAGTTATATCAATTTAGAGCAACATACCATCTTCCAATATCAATCGTCATTATATATGAACGAACTCATCA
Organism: Solanum raphanifolium; assembly: GCA_036250405.1. Classification (NCBI taxonomy): domain Eukaryota; kingdom Viridiplantae; phylum Streptophyta; class Magnoliopsida; order Solanales; family Solanaceae; genus Solanum; species Solanum raphanifolium. The sequence goes on from JAJOOE010001888.1 coordinate 4,026, forward strand.
CAAGTAGATACACAACACAATTCAATGGTCCTCTCATGGAACCCAATTCAATAGTCCTCTCAAGGAACCCACACCAAACACTTAGCATACCGAAACGTGGTACCTGATCCAATGATTATGCAAGAACGTGGCAACCGATCCTATAATTATACCGGAACGTGACAACCGATCCAAGTTAGTTATGCCGGAACGTGGCAACCGATCCTTTCAACACACCACAATCACAATCACAAGTATTTACAACAAGTGTGATCAATAATGCAACATTCATATACATACATGTATCATAATGAAGCAAGAACAAACATACACCACGCAATCATAAAATCACAACCATCACCTACTTCGAATCCAAGCTTGAATCCCCTAAGGCACTTGAATCTTCCCTTTCCGGATTCTTCCTGCTTGTTCGTGGTCTAAAAACATACAATATAATATGAAAATTAATAAACAATCACTAAATATCCGAATTACTAACAATTCTATGAATCCTTGATCAAACCCATTATCCCAATTATCCAAATTAGGGTTGTTTCCACCGTATAATCTATACCAAAACCCTCCCCCATCAATATTCACCCATATTTTTACGTTCTGCGGATCGAAAAACCTACTCGAGGAGTGAAAAGCTTACATTTAGCCTCAAGAATGGTGAAAAACGAGTAGGAGTCGCCTGGGGTTCGTTCCTTAGATCTAAAAATCGAAAAGTGCAGAATGAGGTCGTTTAGGGGTTTATTTTCGACTTTAAGTCGCGTTTGGCCCGCCACAGCGGCCTTCATCTCTCTTCAGCGGCAGAAATCCCGCCCCAGCGACTTGCACGTAACCAGTGAGCTATTTTAATAATTCCAATACCCCCATTTCACAACACACTTTTAACCAACGACGCTCAAAAAACACTGTTCACGCTAAAATCAATTTCGGGAGTTCTACTCACCCGAATTCAATTCCGTAAAGTCGTACGAGTTCCTTAACGACTTGTCTAACTACTCATGTAATTAAAATCATAAATAAGTCACTCGATTGTTACTAGATTTCCCTAGACCTCACTGATTCCGATTTTGTCCAAATCTGGACTAGGCTAGAAAATCTCAAGTTACTACGAAAAAGTTTTCTGACCCCAATTCTTTCCCCACTGACTTTTCCATAACGACGAAAATCAGGTCGTTACAATAGATACCAATTTACCCATCACTCGTCCCCGAGTGATCAAATAGGAAATACTGACTAAAGTAAGGGTAGAGTAGTATTTGAATCGTCGAATTACTAGGGATACTTGTATCCATGCCCTTCTTACCGAATCTCATTACCCCCTAGGGGTTTCACATATCCAACCTCAAACCAACCAATTGAATACCTACACATCCTCCCTTACAATGCCTCAATGAAGTCATCTCAACACTCGAGTGATAAATATTGATATGTGTAAATTTAACTAATCAATAAAATGATTCCCAACAACCACCAAAGTTGATCATACACACGTCTGCCACATGTTATCAAGGATCTTGACACAATCATCTGTACGAATCCTTTAGCACTTAAGCATGATAAAATTTCAAATCAATACTCGCTACAAATAGAAGTGAACCTGAATCAACCAACACACACTCATAATGCCCAAACAATCATAGTTCTTAACAATATCTCCATCCCACAACATAAATTCCCATGAGCTTAAGTTATAAAAAATTTGATCTTTAGAAATTAGATACTCATCGAGGGATATGTCCAAGAATACAACCCCTCTAACAACACTATCGCAATGCTAGATTTAGTAATTGTATATTACCTCTTAAGAACAATAGAATTTGACCCAACGATCCCCACATTCAACCACACATAATCGATACATGACCTCGACGACTAGAGGAAAATTAAGATTGCCGAATAACCACAAATACGTATGGTAGCTCTTCTATAAATTTTCATAAGCAAGGTGGTACACGTAGAGCCACTAAAATACTTTAACAACTCCAAGACAACACCAATTATGTCATTCAAAATAACCAAATCTTCCCAATCTTCCCATTCAACCAAGAGAACATCGTAAGATTTGGTACCCCTAATCCACCACTAGGGATCCACCTACAAAAGTGAAAACACACGAGAGCATAGCTAGTGAATCATACTCACAATACTAACAACCATTATAAACACTTCGACCATTTACCTTATTATAAACCAACACTTTTAAATGAAACCTTTCTTAGGTACTTTAACAATCAATAGTAGTAAACTTACGACTCAACCCAGGTGTAAGTCCTTTCAAGTGCTTAATACCGGATACAATTGATCATTTCTCACCTTGCCAATTCATACCATGATAAAATACATCACCACGAATGTAGACTCACAATGAAAAATCTGAATTGTAATTTCCACCATATAACACAATCCCTTTCTCTATCAACATTAGCTTGTACCTTAATGATTTTTATGAATTCATGGATCTCCGTTTATCATTGATCGCACCTCCATCGATCTTACCATATATTTAGCTAAAATTTCAATCATACTCATTACTAGACTCAAAAACAAAACCAAGCACTTGTTATCACACTCAAGCTAATGTCCGCATACTCTTTTCTCAAGTCTTTTTCGATAGTTTTTGACCCATTTGATGGACTTGTGACATTATTACCATAGCCACAACAAAACGAATGAATTCACGTGTCTCTGCACCCAATTATCTACCCCACTAAAGATATATCTTTAGCCTTTGCAATCAAATAAAATATTCTTGTTCTAGCCTCTCTCTGAAGGTTGTACTACATCCCACTATATTTTCCTTTATTATGACTCTAGCTCTTTTTAAATTCTATTCAAGTGGTGTCCTACCATCTCTTAAAACTTTCCATACAACCACGTTACTCACCAATTATTAGAAAACCACAACCTTAGGTACTCGCAAGTCATAATTACTATACAAAATTCGCTTAATCAACAATCTCATTATATAGTTGCATCCCATCACAATCCATCGCGAACTCTTATTACCATTACACTCAGTTAGCCCTGACTATCACTATGAAGTCAACATTTTCATCAACATGACACCTAAAACTCATGTATACTCATCAAATTTAAAGGACTAACCCAATCTTTATACGCACTTTCTTATTTAAATCTTCAATTTTCTTTACCCAAGTATACCCAATGGAACTTTCTTTATCTATAAGCTTTTCATTCTGGTATTAATCCACTCCCTTATGGATTAAAATAAAATTATCAGTTCTCATACTACCCTCCTTCTTCTTAACAAACAAGACATGAGCACCTCACTTGGAAACACTAGGACGGATGAACCCTTTGTCAAGAAGCTCTTGGATTTGAGCCTTAAGCTCTCTTAATTATGTCGGAGCCATACAATACGGAAAGATGGAAATGGGGCGAATGCCAGTTTCCAAGTCAATGCAGAAATCTAAATCTCTATCTGGAGGCATACCAGACGAATCAGTAGGAAACATTTCTCTAAATTTTGACACCACAGGAAATAGACTCAAAAGAGGGAGACTCAACCTCAACATCCCAATTATGAGCCAATTACGCCAAACAATCCTGCCCCACCAGTTTCCTAGCCCGAATGAAGGATATGATCTTATCTAGCTTAGGCTTGTACACCCCTTCCCACTATAATCTTTTCCTACCGGGGATCTCTAAAGTTACCGAATTAGTATTACAATTAAGTCCGGTATAATAGGGGGACAACCAAGTCATGCCTAAGATTATATCAAGTCAGTCATATCCAACATAACCAAATAAACCCAAATTTGAAAATCTATAACCACAACAGGACAACACGATACACATGTGTGACTATGACTGACTCTTTAACTGGGGTAGAAACATAGATGTGAGCATCAAGTATATCACAAACCACATCAAATCCCAAGGCAATTGAACTAACACATACAAATAAGTAAAACCCGGATCAAACAAAACAATAGCCATCCGGGAACAGACAAGAGTAGCTCTTGTGACCACTGCATCACACCCTCAAACTCGCTCTTATCCGAAAAAACATAAAACTGAGCCCTGTCCTCTTTACATGCAACCTTCTTGCCTGGCTGCACTACTCCTCTACCTGTATTACCATTTCTCCGGCTTCCACGGCCTCGCTGATTTCCTCCTCATATTCCCAGGTTCTCCACAATTTTCTCCGGCTTCCACGGCCTCGCTGATTTCCTCCTCATATTCCCAGGTTCTCCACAATTTTAACACACCTTCTAACTTATATTCGATTGCTTAACACTGAATTAGATCGCGAGGGTTAGTTCGGTTACGATTTGGGGTCCATAATTATGACTAGGGGAAAACATGGGAGACAGGGCTGAGATTTTGTCTCCCCTATCCCACTCTGGCGGAAGAAATCCCGCCCCATCGGCCTCAACGAAAACAGAACCCAGACAATAAATTTTTCTGGGGTTTTTCTCTTTTCTAAATCTCCCAACGGTTTCAACTTTACTGAGCAATTTAGGATAATCCTCTGAACTAGGATAATCATTGTCTACCATGAGTCAATCCAACGATACACAATCCAACTCATTCTCATTAATTTAACACCATAATCCACACATCTCCATGATACACCCAGATATTCACGCGGTTATTACTCAAGCGCAAGATACGTCTAGATCTTTCTTACGAATCACCTCGTACATTATCTAGACCCTTGCATCGAACTTAGTCGTGACCTTTTTTTCAGAACAAGTTTCACGATACTCAGCAGTTACAACTTGCATACAAGTCCAAATTATTTAATTAGTTCATTCCATAGACGATCATTACTGACATCTATGCCTTATACGGCCCCTAAGGCCAAATACCAATTGAAACCTTCTCAGTTCCAATTAACTTGCTTGTGTCCCTTTAGGCGGGACTACGACGTCTAGTTCAATTCGTTGAGATACCAATTGGACTCAACTCATACCACAAGCGACAATAGTAGCTAGTGAGCCCCATAAAAATGCTAATTTCAATCATAGAACTTGGTCGAACCCAATTCTTAACCGCTTCAATCTTTAACTAATGGTAACTCGACCTTAAATCAATCTTAAAGAAAACCGATGCACCTTGCAATTGGTCAAAAAGGTCATCTATCTGAGGCAATGGATATTTGTTCTGAATGGTGACCCTACTCAACTGTCGGTAGTCTATACACATCCTCTCTTGCTAGTGATGGTGTTACCACTTTTGTTGCTCTAGTTCAGCCCATAGAGTGAATGAGGAAATATACCAATTTGTATCACCCATATACCAATTGGATTCAAGTAATAGCACGAAGGAGTAGAAAGAAATAAGGTTTTTTCCTAAAGTCCTATAGCCTCTCGGAGAAAAGTACGGACGTCATCGTACCGTTCCGCAAGAATCTACTAGACTCGTTTTAGTACAATGAGATCAACGAACCTAGGGGTTTGATACCAACTTTGTCACGACACAAACTGTCGTGATTGGCACCCACACAAATCCTCCGGTGGGAGAACCATAACTACAATCCAAACAAACAAATTTTATGAAAACTAAGGCATTTAAAGATACAGAAGCAAGTTTAAATGACTATAAAAATGGAGTCCCCATAAACTCCAAGGTTTTAACAATTAACTAACCAAACTAATGCAGAAATTCAACCCCTAGAACCTGAAAGTCAATGTACCAAAACTCTACTAACGACAAGTCTAAGAACAAGGGGTACAACCCCGAAATTAAACAAACACCTTAAATAAATAGTCTGAGTCCAAAGAGAGTGGACTTAAACAAGAAAGATCCATGGAAACCCGAAAGAAATGGCTCACCCTTGAATCTGGTCATGCTCAATAGTCACCTAGCTGAGGTCTATCAATAGCCGCCTGAAGATGTCTTGTACTCAACAAAGAACAAGCAAATGCAGTATCAGTACACAATCACAGTGTACTAGTAGGATCACGCGGCTATCCCAATAAGTGTAACATACATTAGTCAATACAACAATATAATCACATGCACATATCGAACATATACAATATCATCAACATATATGAACAATGAACAACTTCACTATTTTCACATATCACAGTTATATCAATTTAGAGCAACATACCATCTTCCAATATCAATCGTCATTAGATATGAACGAACTCATCACAAGTAGATACACAACACAATTCAATTGTCCTCTCACGGAACCCAATTCAATAGTCCTCTCATGGAACCCATATCAAACAGTTAGCATACTGGAACGTGGTACCCGATCCAATGATTATGCCGGAATGTGGTAATCGATCTTATAATTATGTCAGAATGTGGCAGTCAATTCAAGTTAGTTATGTTGGAACGTGGCAACCGATCCAAGTTAGTTATGCCAAAACGTGGCAACCGATTCCTTCAACACACCACAATCACAATCACAAGTATTTCCTCAAGATCATACATTTAAGTCATGATTTCATGGTAACCATCATTCATCTATATTATTTACAACAAGTGTGATCAATAATGCAATATTCATATACATACATGTATCATAATGAAGCAAGAACAAACATACATCACACAATCGTAGAATCACAACCATTACCTACTTCGAATCCAAGCTTAATTCCCCTAAGGCACTTGAATCTTCCCTTTTCGGATTCTTCCCGCTTGTTCGTGGTCTAAAAACATACAATATAATACGGGAATCAATAAACAATCACTAATTACCCAAATTATTAACAATTCTATGAACCCTAGATCAAACCCATGATCCCAATTATCCAAATTAGGGTTGTTTCCACCATATAATCTATAACAAAACCCTCTTTCATCAATATTCACCCATTCTTTTACGTTCTACGGATCAAAAAATGGATTCGGGGAGTGAAAAGCTTACCTTTAGCCTCAAGAATGGTGAAAAATGAGTAGGAGTCGCCTGGGGTTCGTTCCTTAGCTCTAAAAATTGAAAAGTGCAGAATGAGGTCATTTAGGGGTTTATTTACGACCTTAAGTCGCGTCTAGCCAGCCACATCGACCCTTATCCCGCTTCAGCGGCCCCGCCCTAGCAGCAGAAATCCCGTCCCAGCGGCTTGCACAGAACCAGTGAGCTATTTTAATAATTCCAAGACCCCTATTTCACAACACACCTTTAGCCAACGACACTCAGAAAATCATGTTCACGCTAAAATCGATTTTGGGAGTTCTATTCACCCGAATTCAATTCCGTAAAGTCGTACGAGTTCCTTAACGACTTATCTAACTACTCATGTAATCAAAATTACAAATAAGTCACCGGTTGTTACCAAATTTCCTTAGACCTCACTGACTCCTATTTCGTCCAAATCTGGACTAGGCTAGGAAATCTCAAGTTACTACGAAAAAGTTTCCTGGCCCCAATTCTTTCCCCATTGGCTTTTCCATAATGACGGAAATCAGGTCGTTACATAAATCAATAACTTTTATAGTTCTAACTTCTAAACCAACATATCACCAAAAATTAGTCATACCTATGTGCTATAACATATTGTAACTTTAAATCAACAAATTATCATTATTTTTTAACCAACAAATTCACCAATTATTTTTAATTGTTATAGTTATTAAAATTTGAACTTGACAGAAAGGTTACACCACATTATACACCATGTAAATTAATTGGATGATACTAAAAAGTTGGTATATACATGATTAAATTATTGTGTTATGCATTGTAGGATTGGAACATATAACTAAAATAAACCTTACCATCAATTGTAAATCAATTTCTTTTATAATTCAAAACCAACATATCACCAAATAATTGCCACACCATCAATCCATCAAATTTAAATCAACAGATTACCAATATTTTAACTATGTCATCCATCAAAATGTATACACTAAAACATATCACAGTTAAAAAAAAAATTCAATAAATCACCAATTATTGTACCAGATCAACCGCCAAAGATTAATACATATCACTATTTAAAATAACATATCATCAACAATTGTACCAAATCAGCCACCAAAGTGTATACATTAAAATATTTTTGTGTTTAAAAACTATTCCGATTATTTATGAACCACATGATACAAATCATATTCACTATGATCATGCGGATCTTCTTCGAATTGACAGTTGTAATTTTTTCTCTTTGTCTTCTTTTCTTTTGCCGATTTTGAAGGTAATAATGAGAGAATTTGCACTAAAATCTTTCTCCTTATCTTTTTTGGCGAATTAGTTGTAACGGAGAAAGAAAATTCACTATTGATGGGATATATAGTGAATGCATTCAACTCAAAACATAATTTAGAACATACAATGGGATTCCTAATATTGCATTGAATCCTTGACCTAAGACTTTTTATAGGAGTAGAATCTATGAAATTTTTCATATTAAAAAACAAACCTTGTTCTTGAACTAGAGGTGATTTTTTTTTTTTTAAAATAATAGAAAAGAACCAAAAATATTATCAAGAATGGAGGTTTATCTAGATACTAACAGTGAAATAGATGAAAGAGTAATAAGGAAGAGATACACATCCATTAAGAGAGAAAATATTCTTGTGATTGAGATGAATAATGGAGAAAGAAAAAAGAGATCTTGTTATGAGTCCCAAACATTAAGCACACTAATAAAATAAAATAAAAACAATGTGGTATTTTATATTGCTATATTTGTAATTAAAAACTTAATTTTGTAAATAACAAAAACTATATTTTATATTGTAAATTAAAGTCTGAAACACAATATCCTTATTACTTTTCCTTAAATATTATATGCGCCCGAATACAATGTATCTGGTTAATTTTTGAAAGAAAAATAATATTGCCACATTTTGAAAAAATAATTCTCGCTTAATATTATCAAAACAGACGCTAATAACGCTGCGTATGAATTTTTCCCCGCTTTAAATTTCCCTCTTCTCTTATCCCCCTTTAACAAAATCTACAATTCCTCAATAACCCTTTAATATTTTGGTAACTTACAGAAATCTTACTAGTATACGAGTTAATTACTTAGATATAAGTTATTTTGTAATATTACAAATTTTATCAGATTTTAATACGTTTAGATATATTCAAATACATATATCTCGAGTAATATAGAGTCAAAATTAGGTCTAATATTTTCTTTTTCTTTTTTGGGGTCCAATGCTACTCTGTTGGATTTGCAATTTCAAGTTATAAATTATGATTACTGTTTTATGTCCAGGATCCCTAGGCACCACTTTGCTTTGACGTTGCTTTTTTATGCTTTTTAGCCAACAAAAGATAAAGTAGTACGTGTATATCAACAATCAATTGTGCCTTTTAAAGTTATATACATCTACAGTAGTCCTTGAAATTCTCTTTTCCTGCCCCTCCAATTATTTAACAACGACTAGTTCAATAAAGTTATTACAATTACTGCAATTAAATAATACTACATGCTTTGAAAAAGTTTGGCCATCATGAATAATGGAATCAAATTCACAAATATTCACCAAAGTTGGGTTTTTTAATAAAATAAATTGTAAAGTGGTTTATTGTTCTTTTGAGAAAGTTTATTTATTCGACACCTAAAAGATTGTAACAACTATTTCTTTCATAAAAATGTACATCTTAACGTGTTCTTAGAAATATACCATTTTTGTAGTATCGAATCAGAATGTCGAAAGGAATAGTGACGTGTCAATCTTACATTGGCTAGATTTTATAATACGGAATATATGCCGTTGGGATTACTAGTTTGACAACATGACCGAATTATATGTACAACATATATTTCGTGTATAGTATATGTATATATTTAGTATAAAAAACACACAACCTAGATGTTTTGTACATATTTTATAAATTGAATGACTAATGTCCCTTAGATCTGTAACTATCCCTTTATAATAATTGAGGAAATAGAAAATCACAATAAATCAATAAATCAAACAAATTTAGATTGGATTTAATTTTTGTCTTCCGTTCTTTTTGTGTAAAACATAAGGTATATATATTTTGATTTGAAGAGGAACAATTACATTTTACAGATATCTCTTATTTTTAATGTATATTCTAAACGTTCTTACTTTTTACACAAATCCTATGTATGAGCTCTTTTTTTTTTTTGAACAAACATGGATTTTGATGTGGTGATTGAAATTCCTTCATCCTTAATTAGATGTCTTGATTAGAGTCCTATGAATGAAATTTTTTTTGTCGAAACTCGGGAGTTTCGCCTTTGATTTCAAAAATGGGCCCTATAATATACAAATTCAAATTTAATCGAATTCCTATGAATGTCGAATACGAATGAAAAACAAAAATAACGTTTTCACCAACTCTTGATTAATTCACTAAAATGATAATTCTCATAACATAAAAGAAAAGGTTATTTTTGATAAATGAAAAAAAAAATACTATTACTAGTTTTCTTTTCTAATGGTATTCGCTTTTCCTCAACGGATACAAAATAAATAAATAAATGGTGCACAAGACAAGCGCCTTAGATTTAGGTGGAATACAAATTGGAAGCAATAGTATAGGTAGTTAATAAACATCGCCAAATATTATGGTCGGATAAATATAATCTTTTCATATTTAATCAGATATTTCAGGTTTGAATTCTTAAATTAATAAAAAATATATAATAAAAGCACTTTTTTTTACGTGACACAAATTTGAATTAATTGAGAACTTAAAGCAAAAACATGATACATAATGAAAACTTAAAAAACGTATTAGTTAATAGAGGAGAAAAAAAAAAAGGAAGAAAGAAGAAGCTATTACTTTCAACAACAACAATAATATATTCAGTGGCGTAATCAGAATTTTCAATAAGGAGGTTCAAAATTTGAAAAAATAGACACATGAAGTAGCCGAAGGAGGTTCGACATCTACTATATATACTTAAAAAATTATTTTAACCATGTATATATTATATAATTTTCCGCCGAAGGGGTTCAGATGAACCCCTAATAGTAAGGTGGCTCCGCCACTGAATATATTCGATGTAATTTCATAAGTATAATCTGAAGAAGATAAATATATGAAGATTCCATCTATAATGTGTGATAATCAAAATATTATTACTCCCTCCGTTCCATTTTATGTGGCACCATTTTCTTTTTGGTCAGTCCCAAAAAGAATGTCACATTTCCTAATATGATAAGTGTTTAAAGGTACAATTCCTCTTTTACCCTTGTTGGTCTTACTTAATCTTAAAATAATACTCCAATACATTTATGAGAAGAGAGAAAAGTGAGTCTACTTTTTAAAGGGCAATTTGATAAACATTTTAAAGTCTTCATTTATTTCTTACACTCTGTGCCCGGATAAATGTTGCCACATAAAATGGGACAGAGGAAGTACTAATAGATCCTCGACTAAAAGAGTGAAAGTTGTTCGAAGAAGAACAATTTTTTAATAATCGAATTTAATAGTTGTAAACGAGATTATGACTTGAGGAATTGCTTTTGAACCTAACCCCTTTTGTTGATTGATAGGACTAGTAGTTGCTATTTTCAAAGTAAAACTATCATATCCGTTGCCAAAGAAAATGCTTGCACACATATGACACGCATTTACTACCTTGCTTAGTACTATTTATTTACTGTAATATATTAATATATATTATCATAATTTCTTCATGTTCCCAAGTAAAATTCTTTATTAAATACCTCTTAATTTGCTTAAATCATGTATCAATGCTCCTTTCTGGCCTAACGAATATTGTTGCTTGATGAAGGTTGGTAGAGTATTAAGGTAGCGCTTGATTATAAATTTTTAAATATTTTAAGTAAGTTATTTTTTGTTAATGATGTGATCTCTTGTCCATTTAATATTCATCGAGACATTTCTGCCGATGACCCTCAGTATGAATTGTAACATAAACAATCTTAATTATTTCAGACTCGGTCTATAAACTTTTGAAATGTTAAATTTATATGACCTATCAAAACACATTTTTTTACCCTCATTATAAATATTTGTTAATTTCAACATTGTACAAATTTCTTATAATGATCAAAAGTGAAAACAAAACTAAAAATTTTCACTTTGATTTTGGAATAATAATTTTGCATTATATCGGTAGAATCTATTCTGACATTTGATAACTTGAGTAACATCTTCAATTGGAGGAATAAATACAACAGCTAAGTTTTTATAAATTTAGCTATTTTATAGGTATATTTTGGACCTGAGACCTATGACTAAGGGACGAGCAATCACATTCACTGCACTATATTCTTCAGTGATATAATTTTCATGTATGTTAGTACAATATAATATAGCAGCTCTATATTGTGTCTTGTAACAAAAAGAATGTACCCAAAAATAAAATAATTTCCCCCCTAAACGACTAGTTTCTAGGATGCTGTGGGTGGTCCCAATGAGAGGGAAAACCTTCAAAGCAAAGTTGAGAAGAAAAAGAATATGGGACCAACATGAGTTGTGGTGTAGGGGTGAAACTGTTTCACTCTTAATTAGAGGTCTTGGTTCGAGCCTTGGGTATGGAGAAAATCTTGTTGGGAATGTCACTCCTGAATGAGCCATACAATACGCGATTCAAATTTAATCAGGGTTCAAATATGAGCTCCAAACATCGAGCGCAAAACAGAAAAAAGAAAAAGAATATAGGGAGGCTGAAAAAGTCCAATTGTTGCTACAATTTAGGTATGTATGGATGCGTCAACCTCATTTTCAAATTTACTTTCAAACACCTTTGGACAAAAGTGACTGTGGAACCTTTGGGCTATACATCATACACTATTTGGGTGACCTACTTTGAGGGATGGATCTAAAATTTTCACAAAAGATATTGAAAAATAAAAATATAATATTTAAATTTGGACTCTCAAAATAAATTTTAAACGCCTTAATCGTGACTCAACCTCTAATTTTATATTCAAGAGATTCAAATATATACCTAAAAAGTTATAAAATACTTTATATATATATATATATATACACACACTATAATTTTTTGAGGAGGACGTTTAGGTGAACCCCTCCTACAACACCCTAGATCCAGCTTTGCCTGCTTCCACAATATCTTGATTAATCCTTATTAAGGGCTTGTTCGATTTCCACGACAAGAGATTAGAAATATAGAATTTTGTGATTTTATAAGGAAATATAGAGGGTAGAGTGTAAATTGCTAAAATATATAAAATAGAATAAATTACGTAACTAAGTAAACATATACTAGTTAGTTTTTACTAGTCCACATTACACGCACAATCACTACTCTCTACTGATCACATCTTATTTCTGATTGTAAATTTTATGATAGCTCTAGACAACACGAAAATTAAGAATATTTATCAGGAGACCAATCATATAACTGATGTATGAACAAAATTAGACAAAAAACTTAAACCTTTTAACGAACGTCAAACTTAAATATCACTACAATAAAAAAGACTCAAAGAAATTGAAGGGGGTGGGGTGGGGGGTTGGAGAAGGGAGTATGTATTGACATTTTAGCATCATTGTTTGATTTTCTATTGACAAAAAAGTAGGGGGATGATAGAGGAGACCTTGAAGGTTCCAACCTTCACATGATAAATAAGACAAGATAAATGACAATTTTGGACAGGAAATTTGGTGTGCATCTTTCTTGTCTTCATATTCTTTTCATCTTTTGGACCATATATATATTACTATACTACTCTAACTAACCATAAATTATTAGTAGCAATCAAATTAAAATTGCTGTACTGTATAACAGCTTAATATGAAATTATGAATTATTATCAGATCCTGTTATTTTCATCATCATATAGTTGTGTCATAACTAGTTTAAGGATCCACAAGTAAATAAGTTTTAAACTAATAATAATAATAATAAATCTCCTTTTGAACTATGTGATATTGAATAAAAATATATATATTTTTTAATCCTATAAAAACAAAGGTAGTTTTTTTTTGTTCAATAAGGGTCAGTTGGTAGATGATTTTAAGGCGAGCTATGCAAATATGAAATTATGCCTAGGTAATATCATATTTGTCAATTGGTTAGATGGTAAATTATTTATATATAGTATTAATACGATGTTAGATTTGCAATTTAGAAATCTGCGTACTACTACCTATATAAGATATGAGGAAAATCTACATAATATTATTTTACCCAGGATAAAAAAGGTGGAATAACTAATTTATGAATGATACTAATTTATATGTGTATAACTAATACCTTCTTAAAATAATAGTACATAAATTTCCTCATAACTAAAAAGAAATTAAGACAAATAATTACTACTTCCTCCATCTTTTTTTTTATATTCCGCCCCAAAAGAATGTTATCTTATTATAATTAAAAATTATCTTTAAAATTCTCCTTTTACCCATAATAATAATAATAATATCAGATAAAATGAAAGTGAAGAGTAATTAAGAAAAGAATTAGAAAGATAAAAAATTGAGGAGGGATGGAACACGAGAGAAGTGGCACCCATTTTGTTTTATTAAAATTAGAATGGATGCAATAAGTCAATAAGATGCTGTTTGTAGGGAAAAGGACAATATGCGAGCCACGTTGGAAGTAGTAAAAAGCACATAGAAAACCAACTTGAAAGAAGAAAAAAAAGATAGTGAGAATAACAAGGTCCAATATTGGGACCCAATCTTTGAAATCTGTGACTAATACCCCAGTTTTCCTTCTAAGTAAATATAAAAACAAAGACTCCTATTTTGTTTAATTTTTCATCGTGGATATAATTTCATAAGTAGAAATATGAATTTCTATGTGCATACAAGTGAAATATATAATTTATAGTAATGAACAATCAAAACAAGAATAGTACTTCTGTTTCTCTAGTCTAGTGGAGTAGTAGTAAATCACAACCTCTTCTCTCTCTTTCTTTCTTTGTCAGAGAGTTGAAGAAAATTGTTGATAACTCACTTTTATTAATACTATATATATACTACTACTATACTACTTCACTACTGTTTCTCTTTCTAATGGAGTAGTAGCAATAAAATGCAAAAGTGGATTGAAAAAATAAAGATTGCAGCTTTTGTATTTTTTTTGGACATGTCAAAAATTATCTTGGCTAAACAAAGTCTTCTCTTTCATACCTCCCAAACTCCTATCAACTACAGCCCTATAGAGATTGGAGAATCTAGGGTTTGGCTCTTATTTGTTTTCTTTCTTTGCTCAATGTTATAGCTCTGCTTCCTGCCCTGTTTTCTGTTTGATACCTTCAGGTTATGTCTTGTTTTTTCTGGTTGATTTTACCCTTCTTGAGTTGAATTTCTCAAGACCCCTTTTGTTTCTTTGTGTTGTATCAATTTGGTTGGTATCTCTTCACTCTTTTCTGTTTCTTGTATCATCTTTTTGTTTTACTTGGTGACATATGGAGGAGATTGAGGAAGCTAACAGGGTTGCAGTTGAGAGTTGTCATAGAGTTATTACTATGTTATCTCAACCTCATGATGAGAAACAGTTTGGAAATTTAGTAAGAGAGACTGAAGAGGCTGTTCACAAGTTCAAGAAAGTGGTGACTCTCTTAAATTCAAATTTGGGTCATGCAAGAGTAAGAAAAGCCAAGAAAATTTCGACCCCTTACCCTCATAGCCTCTTGTTAGAGAACCCAAGTTGTAAAATTGATGATCAGCCTAAACCTCTACAGTTGCTTCCTATGACCTATCCTGAAAATATTAGACTAGAAAATGGTTCTAATGTGAGTAGGATTCACCCTTCATTGGAGTTAAACTCACATAGTAAAAATCCTCTTCAGTTAGCCCAACAAACACCTTTGTCAAGCTATCACTTTACTCAACAGCAGCAGCAGTTACAACAGCAACAACAGAGGCGGTATCAGCTTCAGCAGCAACAAATGAAACAGCAGGCGGATATGATGTATCGGCGTAGCAATAGTGGGATTAGTTTAAATTTTGATAGCTCTACATGTACTCCAACTATGTCATCAACGAGGTCGTTTATCTCCTCGTTGAGTATTGATGGAAGTGTTGCTAACTTGGATGGTAATGCCTTCCATTTTATTGGGGCTTCTCGCTCTGCGGATCAGAGCTCATTTCAACATAAGAAAAGGTGCTCTGGAAGGGGAGAGGAGGGAAGTGTGAAATGTGGAAGCAGTGGCAGATGTCACTGCTCGAAGAAGAGGTTCGTAATTTAATTTAGGCATCATATAGTTCCTTATGTTTTATATGTACTTAAAAAGATTTGCTGGATTATCTTTAACAGGAAGCACAGGGTAAAGAGGTCAATCAAGGTACCTGCTATAAGTAACAAACTAGCTGATATTCCCCCGGATGAGTATTCTTGGAGAAAATATGGACAGAAACCGATCAAAGGTTCTCCGCACCCTAGGTATTATTCTGGCCTTTTCCCCGTATAATGCAGCGTATTAACACTATTGTCTGCAAATTTGAACAGAATGTAAACTCATTTGAATTACTAAAGGTTTTGTTGTGATTGCTTCTTAGTGTATTACACGTCTTGTTGTTTATGATGTTTGTTTTTGCTGCTGTTTTTTGTCTCATAGATATTTCTTTGACAAGCCAACGTGCTCATGTTTCCCCCTTTGTTTTGCTTGAATGTATCTTGTTTATCTTACTTGGCTGGTGGAGATAGCAAGTCCCTGGATATTTAACAGATTGGATGATTTATTAGGATTAAATGAATCAGCTTCGTTTAACATCTTTGCCAATTAAAAGGGGATGTTTTAGTGGTTCATTTGTTGATAAAAATTTGCTAACTAGAGAATGTGAACTTGCTGCTTTGTGTAGTCTTACTTTTCCTTCTAGTTTTTTTTGTTCGCTGGTAGCTCCCCGAGGTGTGCAATTTCTATGATTCAAGCAAAACACAAACTCAGCTAAAGTTTTTCTTGGATTGTGCAGGGGATACTATAAGTGTAGCAGCATGAGAGGCTGTCCTGCCAGGAAACATGTCGAGCGATGCTTGGAAGAACCTTCGATGCTTATTGTCACTTACGAAGGAGAACATAACCATCCTAGGTTGCCATCTCAATCGGCAAATGCATGAGATCTTTAGAGAAATGCTAACAAAGATCATCACAAGCCTCGAGAAATTTCTAATACTCTATTTTTGACCGGCTTCAATTGTTCCTGTACATATTTTGCTTTGCTTTGAAGTGCAATGCAGATGGGGCCAAATACTAGTTCAAAATTGGGACGGTCTATTAGGTATATGGAAAGGCAAATGTAAAGCCAGGTTCAATTAGAATGATGCAGTGAGACTTGAGGTTTCCTAATTGTAAGATTATCCTCATAAAGTATGACTCCCTTTTTTAAAAAACTTGGGATTTTTGCAAATTATCTTTTGTGCTTATTTAATAATCATACTACTTAGAATGCAGATCTTGGGTTGGACGGTTGATTTGTTTAACCCTACCAACAAGATAAAAGTTCACATAACCAATCAATTGAGCTAAACGTCTGCTCCTACTGCCCCTAAAACGGAGGAGCATGATGCAATGATGGTCAGGAAAAGAATAAGAATATAATAGCTGTTTGTAGAGGAATTTTAACACTACCTCCTATAAAATCAATGCTCTATTAAGAAACTTGTGTCTTGGGCATAGGGAACTAGCTATTGCAGGTTAGTATGTCAATATCAGGGGTTTGTCCCTTTGATATATATTATATATACTTAATAAATGACACATGGTGACTGATGGTTTGCTCTTTTGCCTTAGTTGGGAATAGGAAAGATGTGCATTATCTAAGCAACTTTGTTTTGTGCCTTTCAATTCTTCTATAATTAAGATCAACTAGTTGGATTCAAGTTTAAGTTTAGTGTAGGTGTTGGAAATATCTATTCCATTCATAAGGAGTGTTAATTAGCCTGATAGTCCATTAGTTTATTCTCTTTAATAACTCTAATCCTATTGTATAAATACACCATTATGGGTGTAGTAAAAATATACAGGGTTAGTGAAACGTTATGCATTTCTCAAGGATATATTTAGGCTGTGAATAAAGGAAATTATTTGCGTCTGTAGTCCTGGTTGCTGCAGATCCATTTTCACTATGGAGAAACCCGTAAGTCTTCTGATTGCTACAAATCCGTTTTCACTATGGAAAAATCCGCAAGTCTCCTTATAGTATTTACCTATTCAAAATACTAAAGTGATATAAAAAATCTACATTAACTGGTAAATATCCGAATAAATAAATAGGGTTAGGAGTTGTTAGTTTTTTTTAATCCCTCCCTAGGACCTCTAACTCTTTTTGCTACCTTAATAACTCACGAGTCACGAGCTTAAGATTCAAAAGTGAGAGAGTATTCACCATTCGAGAAATTCTCTCTTGTCAAATCGTTAGGCCCACAATTGGATACGTTGTGTTTCCTGTGAAAGGGCATGTGGTACGTCATGTCTCATTGTAGTGGAATATGGCAAGCAAAGCACTAGCTAAGAAAAGAGTGCAAGTTAGTGCTTCACAAACTTTTTTTTCCCACTCGGTGTTCGATATCTACATTAAAATCTAACTAAATTCCGATTCCAAAAAATTCCACATTGAGGAGGTAAAATACTCTCTAACAAAAGTGACTTCGTACCCTGAAAAACTCGAACCCTAAACCTCTAGGTAAGGATGAAGCAAATACTTCACTAACTTGCTTCTCTTTATCTTGTTTCAAACTGCTATGCTTGAGCCCTGATTTGAAAGCTGAATTGGCCATTTGCTATCTTTATCTTAAAATTGAGTCGATAAGACACTATGGCTCCTGCTTTTATTTCCCATTGTTATTATGGAGTCCGTACAGTATGTCAGCCATTCAACATGTATTTTTTTTTTCATCTTAAAGTATATCAATATAAATTAGTTCGATTTATTTAAATGTATATTATGTAACATGATTTTTTCCATATTTAAAATTTATACTTGATATCTGTAATTAAGAGTGGACTATCCATGCTACCACAATTCTTATTGGTCTTTCGACGTGTATGTTGCTTCCTTTGGTTGGTTAAAGGATTAGACTTCGGCCGTTGCATTAAAAAATTAAAGCTCGTTTGATAAGAAGTATTAGAAAATCTAATACATATATTAGGTATGAGATTCTTTTTCTATTTGATACGATTTTGAGACTATGCATAATTATATTAGTAATGTATGAGCTATTATTATAAGAAAACATGGTAAAGATAGAATTATTCTTAATACACCAAATTAAAAAGTGGATAAGAAATAGTTTTAGCATAATACATTACTAATGCATCATATTTAATACTATTCGTACACACTTTCACGGAGAATAGTTCAACGTTTGGAATCAAAATCATGATTACAAACCGCATTATCCAAACATTGTAAAATCATGACTTCATATCAGATGTCCACACACAAACTTAGTTATCAAAATCCCCCTATTCAATTTATTTTTTTTGAATTTTTTTCCATTTTATTTAAAAATAAACATTTGGTTATAAAAGTTTCAAATACCACTTGACTTTGTTTTCACTTTCACTTTTTCTTTTTATCTCTCTTCAATTTTCTTCTAAATATTTTTATATTTATAACATAACCTTAATAAAATCATATTTCATATTTTATTAAAATATATATATTCAAATTCTAAATATTTATTATCAAAAGTATAACCAAATATAACTCCAACTCTAACTTTAAATTTTTTAAATAAAGTGATTTTTTTAAAAAAAAATTTCACTTCCAAACTCCCTGTACAAGCTCAATTATGAATTGATGGATAAGGGAGAAATTCCCACTAGGTTAGAGTGATTTTATCGGATTTGGCCCCCTCCAATATATGGTCTGTCCAGTTCCTCAAGTACAACTTTATAATTTTGACACCTGTCCTTTTAATGATCAACTATGTTAGATTTATTTAATTAACCAACAAAGTTAAACCATGGATAAGCACACAAAGCATCATTCAATTTCTGTGACCAATCCATCCCATTTGCATTCATTGTTTTACATAAAATTCTTTTGATCTCCCTATTGAATACCTTAACTTGACCATTTCTTTGCGGATGATAGGGCGTGACAACTTTGTGTTTGACTCCATATTTACTCAATAATGTCTCAAACATGCGCTTACAGAAATGGGAACCTCCATTAGTAATGATAGCTTGGAGAGTTTCAAATTTTGTGAAAATGCATTTCTTGAGGAATTAGATTACACTCCTCTCTTCATTCTAGGAAAGGACACCGTCTCTTCCCACTTAGAGACATAGTCAACAACCATCAAAATGTATTTGTTACCATACAAGCTCACAAACGGATCACCTATCAAATCAATGCCCCACACGTCAAACAATTCCACCTGAAGCATGAGAGTAAGAGGCAATTCATAACATCGGGGCACGCCCCCATGTCTTTGACATTGCCTACAAGTTTTGACAAGGAAATTGACATCTTGTTACAACGATGACCAATAAAAATCACTTTGAAGAACTTCTTAAGCCTTTCACATCCCGCTATGGTGTCCACCCACGGGAGACACATGACAAGCCTAAAAAATGGAACTAGTCTCCACTTCTGGAACACATCTCCATTTCATATGATGTCACCCCCGAGATTACCCCTAGACACGAACGAGTGACCTCAAGCTAACCTCATGACATATCTTGGAAGTAACTAGGGCCATCAGGTTGTAGGCTTCTACACCTATAAAATTTTGGGGACATTGTGTCCTGGTTGCAGCATATTTGATAAATAGGCTACCTAGTTCAGTTTTAAAGGGTAAAACACCTTTTAGCAAACTCTATGACAAAGAACCTTCATTTTCTCATCTAAAAGTACTAGGGTGTTTATGCTTTGCTAGAGTGCCAAATCAGCATGATAAGCTTGGATCATGATCTAGAATTTCTGTACATATGGAATATTCAGAGGTACAGAAAGGCTATATTTTATATGATTTAACTAGTAAAGTATTTTTTGTTAACAGGGATGTAATATTCAATGAAACAATGTTTCCATTTATCAAAGAAAAGACATCAGATCCCATGTTCAAAGATACTCATTCCACTTTAGATCATTCATCTCAATGGTCCAGCATTCCTATTTACCAGTCTGAACAATGTACAAGTGTTGAAGGAAGGTCAAGGACAACAAATGATGAAACTAGAGAGGAAGATCAACATAATGGTGAGCTAAGGGTTGGGTTGAATGAAGAACCATTGCATGAGCTAAGGGCTGAGTTGAATGAAGAGCCATTTCAGGTATCTGTACAACCACCTACTGATACCAATCAACAAAATAGAAAATCTGCAAGAAGCAGTAACCACCTATTTGGATGAAAGATTTTGTATCTCTCAACATTCACAAGGGTTTAGGCTATAGTATTCAAAACTACATGAGTTATGATAAGATATCATACAAGTATAATGCCTACATAGCTGCATTTTCAAACAATGTAGAACCAAAGTTTTATGAAGAAGCTGCCACAAATACAAGATGGATAGAAGCTATGAAGTCTGAAATTGAAGCATTGCAAAGCAATCATACTTGGGACATAGTGACTCTTCCTGAAGGAAAAACTCCAATAGGGTGAAAGTGGATATTCAAAGTAAAATATAAATCCACAGGAGATGTAGAAAGGTTTAAAGCCAGGCTGGTGGCTAAAGGCTACAACCAACAAGAAGGAATTGACTATTAGGAGATAGTTTTTCCTGTCGTAAAGATGAAGACTGTTAGGTCTGTGTTGGCATTAACTGCACAAAACTAGTGGCATGTACATCAAATGGATATATTTAATGCATTCTTGCAAGGGGACTTGTTTGATGAAATATATATGGAAATGCCACAAGGATTCACAAGCTAGGGGGAGAAGCAAGTATGCAGACTTGTGAAGTCACTATATGGGTTGAAACAATCCCCTATGTTTTACTTAAAAATATATGTAAAAGGAAAATGACTAAGTTTTCGAGAAATCGATTAAACTTATAGTTTAAGAGAAATCGAATTTCCAAAAGAACAGAGTCGCCACTTAATTTTTAGTAAAAAAATCAAGAAATTTTTTAAGGTTTTTCAAAAGATTTAAACAGATAAAATCAATTGAAAATAAAAGGGTTCGAAGTTCAATGTACATTCCGAGAAGGTGTTAGGCCCTCAGAATGCCCGCTAACTTGCAGTTAACCGGCGATTTGACAAAAAATGATTTTTGACTAACTTTGAAATTTCAACTAAGTAAAAGAACTCCTAACGACTGTGACTAATTTTGATATTTTAACTAAGTAAAGAACTCATTTGTTTTAGCTAATTTTTTTTGTAATTATTATTATGAAAGAAAACTTCAACTAAGTAAAAGAACCCATTTACTTTAACTTATTTTTTTTTAAAGTTTTAAATAACTAAATGAACTCATTTATTTATTACTATTGCTATTTTTATCATTTTATTTATCTCAAGGGGGAATGAACTAAATGGAAATTTTTAAATGGGGGATAGTTAAGTATTGACAAGACTAAAATTAAAATAGAAGCTAGGTAATAAGAATATGTATAAAATAATATTTATGTTTTTTTTTTTTTTGAATATAAAAGCAAAATGACTATCTTTGGGAGTTAATTAAATTCAACCATAAAAATAAATAAAACGTTAGTCAATCAACAAATAGATAAACAAATAACTTAAGAGGAATCTATTGAATTTGGGCTTTTGCCCAAATTTCCAAATCTGCAAAAAGATGAAGTAACAATTCATTGGGCTTTGGCCCTTTTTCCCTCTTTCTTGATCATGATATACACAAAGTGTATATTCGAGGTATACACCATGTGTACCGCTAATTCTCGAATTCCCGGACCTGTAATTTTATTTGAACTATGTATTTCCGCATTTTCCACCTGTATTTTTACTTTTTCCCCTGTATATCACCATTTTCGCCATGTATACCAGTGTATACAAGCTGTATTTCAGCTTGTTTTCAAGTTTCCAGAATTTGAAAAATCAATTTCCAGCCCGTATCTATCGTCTTCCACCTGTATACCTGCCTCTTTAATTTGCCATGATGGCTGACTCGATGTAGAGAGGGTATTGGGGCCTTTATGGCCCATCCGAAATGCCACAGGAAAAGCCTAAGTCCCAAAGGACTCATTGATAGATTACATGTATCACAACAACAGAAAAAGTAAGGATTAACGTGCAATCCAATCACAATAAATATTGAAAGGAGTAGACCAATTTATGTATATATAAAAAAAGAGATAGTGACCCAAGCAAATTAACATATAATCTCATAAGGAAAACCATAGAGAGGTATACCGACAACTAATCCACTTTAAAGGAAATGATTAGGAAAGTCATGACCCTTTCACACAAACACCTCAATATTGCCATTTAGCGACATACTCACAAATAAAGGAAAAAATAAGAGCAAATCACCATCAACTACTTTGATAACCAAAGGTGCAAATGACAACACGCACACAAGATAATTGTGTTAGCCAAGGAAATAAGATGTGGAATCATAAAAATGACACAAAATGACCAAGTCATGCTAGCATGCTTACTGGACTTCTACCCAAAAAAAAAGGAAAATAAACAAATTTTATACTACTATAAACTTGGAACAAAACAAGAACAAATTTAAAATGATCATGGCAACATTACTGCAAATGGCTTTCGTGTCAACAAGTTAAGGAAAATATAAGTTAAATGCTCCACCTAAAAATAAATAGATTATTAAGTTGATCAAATTGCTATTGGTTTTAACATTTTAATATGCTAACCGAACTAAGTAAAAGAAAGATAAAAAAAAATAAAAAAAAATGTTGAAGAAACCATGTATCAATTTTAACAACCATAGAAGCATACTAAAAATGAACAAACAAGCAAAGCCGGGAGGATGGCTACGCATTCACGATACTACATACTCGCAATTTATCGAAAATAAGCTAGAAGTTGGTACCGAAAACAAGCAAATGAGGCAGATTTATTGTGAACAAAAAACAAAGAAACAACATGGAGGATAATGAAGGGAATTCATTAAGATCATTAGCAACAAGGTTTAGCAAATGTGAAATATTAACAAGCGGACTAAGGTTCTCAGCCTTAAAGGCGGGCAATACGAAGGAGCGAATAAAGCAGTAAAACAATCAATTCATATGACTTATATGGGTTTAAGCAACAGGAAGAAAAAACAACAACATGTATATGTATATATCAGCTTCTGAAAAATCGAAATCACCTATAGAAGGTGACTTCGACCTTCGAGACTGAACCATAACTTTCACAACTTACCAGTCGAGATAATAACGAAGTAAGAAGATTCTAACAATGAGAAAGCAAGAATTCGGGACCAAGGGGAAACAACAAACCTTCAAAGCAAACAAAAAAAGAAGAAGACAAGCAACAAAATGGACTAACTAACGAGATTTATTACTGATTTGCAACCGACAAACGAGTCAAAATGATAAAAAAAAAAACGTACGAACAGCTTCACAGAGTCACAAATCAAACAATAACACGTTAAAGTAGAATGCTTGAGTTGAAAGAGGAGTATTAACTTCAGGGGTGCGGCGAATGGGACGGTAGCGAGAAAGACGAACTCTTCCACCACATAAATTCGAATATCGAGCAACTGACCACCAAAATGCGAACCAAACGCAATCAAAGGTTCTCCCACGACTTAGGATTAGAGGAAAGTGTATATAATTTCTTGAGTTTAGGAGTCACTGTTCTAAAGAAAATTCAGCCCGTTTTTTACTCTTAATTCTCCAACTGAAAAATCGCTTTTTAAAATTCCTCTCCCCCTTGATACTGAAACAGTAAAGTCTTATATAGTAAGAAGCTAGGGTTTGACTTTGAGGGGGGAAAGGGCTGCAATTCGGATAGGAAAGGGTACATTCGAAATTAAAAAAAAATCATAAATTTCTTACACCATTTTAGGAGAGACCTCTTTTTTCTGGAATTTCGCCCAATTCCCGAAAGAGGAACGGGGAGAAACGTGTGCCTTTTTGCTGCTGGAAACATATGATTTGAAAGGGACATCGAGGAAGAAGACAACATAGACGCAGTGTATTGCCTGCGTTGCTATTGCTTTCCGTCTACTTGACGCCGTGAACTCTCTTTGTGAACGTTGGAGGCGTCGTTTGATTGTTGTCGCTGCTGCCGTTTCGATCGAGCGTGAAGACACTGTGAAGATGGCGTCTGGATTCGCTGTTAACGTTGAAGAAGAATACGTTGCTGGGTCTTTTCATTGAAGGGAGTGGGCCGGGTTCGGGCTGCTGTTGAGTCGGCTGGGAATTCTGGAAAATTGGGTTTGGTTTGGAATTGTTGTGCGTATGCAATTGTTGGAAATGGCATTGCTAATGGGCCTTGCTGACTTGGGCTGGTTTGGAATGAATTTTTGCCCAAAATTTGGTTTCAAATGGGTTTAAGGATGGGGAAAAATGGTAGTGAAAATTTGTAATAGAAAAGGTTAGATTTGCAAATATAAAATGGCTAAATGAATTGCAATTATAGCCATAGAATTCACAATATGGCCGAATTGAATTTAATTTGCAAATTCGGCTAAAATCTAAGATTAATCAAGGAGCTTCTTAAACTTAATGAAATGAAATAATTAACTTAATCATAAATCGAATGATTCAAAAATATAAACTATTATATAACTAAACTAATTAGCCAAATATTTAATTAAAACAAAATCTTTTTGAGATGATTTTCAAATATTTATAAAATATGCTAAT